>JARYGA010008658.1:0-39445 GCA_030545235.1 Helianthus tuberosus
ATATACCCCTCAAGCCTTTAGGGCAATTGACACTCAATGTTCGTTTTAGCGAAGGTCAGAAGGAAAGAATCCAACCACTCACCTTTGTGGTTATCAACATACCTTCACACTATGATGTGATCATTGGAAGGCCAGGGCAGTGTGCATTCTACATGGCCGTGTCTGTTGGCCATGGCACAGTCAAATTTCCCACCGAGAGGGGGATAGCAACCCTTCAACCTTCTTAAGAAGCCTACCTGGTTGAGGGTGAAAGTTCCAGAAGTGAAGAGGACAAGCAAAGGCTGATCATAAATCCTAAGTACCATGAACAGAGAATAAGGGTCAATCCAAGCCTTTCACAAGAAACCCTCTCGTATCTTGAAAAGTTGCTAACACATTACAGCGATGTCTTCGCTTGGTGTCCAGAGGATATGACGGGGATCCCTTGGAACATTGCTGAACAAGAGTTAAGAATACCACTGGATGTCAAGCCAGTGGTCCAAAAGAAAAGAAGTTTAGCACTTGAGAGAAGCCTGGCTGCTTTCCAAGAAGTCGAAAAGCTTGTGTCGGCCGGCATTCTCCGAGAAGTCAAGTACCAATTGATGTGTGCAAAATGCAACATATAAATTACATCAATTGTGGCATAAAACTAACCCTTTTTTAGTACTAATGTTGGAAAAAGTGTGCTTTTGTCTTCCTTTTGTATTTTCAGGATTAAATGAGCTCAAATTAACAAAAGAAGCAAAAAGACATCAAAATCTAACATAAATACAAGAAAAGGAACAAGACGTGACATGCCCGACCCCACAACAGCATCTTCCCAAGCAAAACAAGATAACAGAAGACTGAACACGCCCCGTGCTCAGCCAGCACGGGGGCATGCCCAAGTGTCAGCAGAAAAGACAAAGTGGTAGAAGCTTCTATTGCCCACCACGGGGCCGTGCTCAGTGGACACGGGGCCGTGGTCAACTATAAGATTCGCACAATCCAGGAAAATCTTCATAGTACAAAGATTCTTCTGCACACGGGGTCGTGCTCAGCGGACACGGGGCGTGGTCAACTAATAAGACAAGCTGCAATAAATGAAGAAAGAGAAGGATGTGGACACGGGGCCGTGCCCGAGCTTCTGTTCAGCCTATAAATAGGAGTGCTTGGCTCAAGCTCAAACCATCCCTTGGCACATCACCTCTCTCACACTTCACCCACCACCCACCACCACCATAACACCATCATCCACCACCATCATCCATTGTCCATCATAGAGTGTGTGAGTCGTCTCGGGATCCAAGATTGATCGTAAGAGTTCTTGACAATCAAGGCCATGTTTGCCTAAGTCTCTTACATCACTTGGTGAAGACAAAGTGTCTAGTGTAATACTTTTTATTTTTAATCTTTTCGCACTTTTTACTTGGTTTTGTATTAATGACTTTAATAACTAGTTTCTTATGTTGAAGGTGATATTTCCTTATCGTTTGTCCGTGGTGTCTTGACATTATTTTACTGTCTATATAAAATAAAAGATTTTCACCATTCATATCTCCACGGTCTATATGGAGGTATGTTGGCTACCTGATCGGGGGTTAAGGGAACGGTTTGGTAAAGGTCTTGCCATTGTTCAGCGTTTAGAGGTCCTGCAATGGACCTGGGTCAAATTTAGTAGGACCTCCTTCAATACTTAACGGTATTGGATAGCGGGGGTCCAAACTCTTTGATCCCCTCATAAGTTAACTACTATTAATACTTTAACCCGGCTATTTAGGACTGTATCCCTGCTGACTCAGACTACTTAGTCGAGGGTAACGTCACCTCCAAAAGGGGGGCCTACCATAATTTGCATTAATAACTTAATTAATTATCTTTCAATAATCCACCCTTTTAGGATTGTATCCTTGCTGACTCAAACTACTGGGGTGTGGGTAACGTCACCTTCAAAAGAGGGGCCTACTACAATAACTAAGATAATCTCTTAAAAAGTGCAAAAGTGCGGAAATAATCAAAGGTTACACTAGATACGAGTCGGAACCAAGTGATTCATCTTGTCTATCGGTTTTTTTTCTTTTATTTTTATTTTTCAGCATTTTTAGTTAGTTTTTATTTTTCTTAGTTTAAAACATTTTTCTAAACTTTTTGATTTGATTAGACGTTGAGGATAAACCGGTACTAAAAGCTCTTGTGTCCTTGGACGACCTCGGTATCTTACCAACACTATACTACGCTCACGATGGGTGCACTTGCCCATATGAGTGTCTAGTGTTAGTAAATATCGTGTTTTATAAATTTAAAACTTGACTAAAAAAGTGTTAAAGGGGCTTAAAATATACACCTAATATATATAACACTTGACACCCATCAAGTTTTTGGCGCCGCTGCCGGGGACACAAGGATTTTAAGAAAGTTAGGAATCAACGGCCTAATCTTTTTTCTTATTTTTCATTTTTTTAGGATTTTTTCTTAATTTTTCAGTTTCTGCAGAGCTCAGCACGGGTCGTGCCTGGTCGGACACGGGCCGTGCCCAGCATTATCACTGGCAGTTTTTATTTTCTGAGTTACAGAGAGCTGAGCACGGGGCCGTTTCGGTGCAACACAGGGCCGTGTCCAACTCCCAGTAACAAGGATCCGGAAAACAATTACTGTATCTCCAACCACGGGCCATGTTCACTGAGCACGGGGCCATGGTGAACATTCTGACCAACGTTCTTTTCTGTTTTTATTGCAGGACTTGGAACCCAGGCGCCACATTTGAACTTCCTACGTAGTGCATGAGCTCCAGTTCTAGTAGAGACATAAAAGAACCTCTAGAAGAACCCGAACGCTTTCTCAGAAAAAGACTTAAAGCTAAAAATCAAGAGAAAGTTTCGGGGGACCCACTTCCAATGGCGGACCAACGTACTCTTATGGATTACCTTCGGCCCACCGTGGGTAATCTAGGCGCCGCTATTAATGCGCCGAATGTCGAAGCCAATAACTTCGAACTTCGACCGCACTTGATACAAATGCTTCAAAACTCCGCAACCTTCCATGGGCTTGCGGACGAGGATCCCCATCTACATATTACTAATTTCTTAGAAATATGTGATACCTTTCGGATCAATGGAGCATCAAATGACGCCATCCACCTTCGAATGTTTCCATTTTCGCTAAAGGACCGAGCTAAGGCTTGGCTCAACACCCTCCCAGTTGGCTCGGTAAACACCTGGGATGAACTAGCCCAAAAGTTTCTATATAAGTATTTCCCTCCTGCTAAAACAGCTAAATTAATGACTGAAATTAATACATACTCATAAGAGGATGGGGAATCCTTATATGAAACTTGGGAAAGGTTCAAGGAGCTACTAAGAAAGTGTCCTCATCACGGTCTAGCGGTGTGGCAACAAGTATCCACTTTCTACAATGGGTTGTTGCCACACACAAGACAAACACTTGATTCTAGCTCCGGGGGACTTTTAGGTAATCGTCGCCCAAATGAAATATATAATCAAATTGAGGAAATTGCTCAAACCAATTTTCAGTGGCACACTCCCCGAGGCAATAAGTCTATTGCCCCGGGCGCCCATAAGGTTGATGAAAGCACTTCTTTACAAGCCCAAATTGAGGCCCTTTCTTCAAAAATTAAAAAATTAGAAATGGCAAAAACGGCCTCGGTTATGGCTTGTGAAGGGTGTGGTGGACCACATGAAAATTGGAGTTGTATGAAAGAAGTAGATGATCAAACGGAAACGGTAAACTACATTGACAATAGACCTAGGCCGTCGGGTCCACCAACGGGTACCTACAACCAAGGATGGCGTAACCACCCTAATCTTGGTTGGAGAGATCCCGGCAATAGTAGTAACCAACAAAACCAACGAACTAACTTTCAACAACCGCAAAATTTTTCTCAACAACAAGGGGGAAGAGAAAGGCTTCAAGATACTATATCTCGCCTCATCTCCGACACCGAAAAGAAAAACCCGGATCGATTTCAACAATTGGAATCGAAATTTAGAAATCAACAAGCTAGCATTCAAAACATTGAAAAACAATTAAATCAAATAGCTCAAAATTTCTCCGAGAGACCACAAGGCGCGTTACCTAGCAATACCGAAACCAACCCAAAAGCACAAGTACATCTCATCACATAGAGAAATCGAACCGTGGGTCCCGAGGAGGCTCCATTAACGCCAAATGAAGAAAGCCAGTCTAGCCAAACCACGACTCCACCCGGACCCCAACCAGAAAAGGCTTCTTTACCAAACCAAGAGCCCACCAAGACTCCTCCAATTCCGTACCCCGGTAGGTTAACCCGTCAAAAGACCGATGAGCAATTCGCAAAGTTCGAAAATTTACTAAAACGATTGCATGTTGATATTCCTTTTATTGAGGTCCTAACCCAAATGCCTAAATATTCAAAATTCATGAGGGATTTCCTCACTCACAAAAGGAAAATTGAATCATTGCAATTAGTTAACTTAGGCGAAGAATGCTCCGCCTTAGTACTCAACAAACTTCCACAAAAGAAAATCGATCCCGGAAGCTTCACAATTCCTTGCTCGATTGGGGAATCCCCCGTTCGTAATGCATTAGCCGATCTTGGGGCTAGCATTAACCTCATGCCCACATCAATGTTCAAACGAATCGGCCTAGGAACAACAAGCCCTACAAAGATGAGCATACAACTCGCTGACAGATCCGTCAAATTTCTACAAGGTGTCGCTGAAAATCTATTGGTCAAAGTTGACAACTTCGTTTTCCCAACCGACTTTGTCATCCTAGACATGGAAGAAGACACCGATGTCCCTCTCATCCTCGGGAGGCCATTTCTAGCCATCGCCCAAGCAGTGGTGGATATGAATGACGGAACGTTAACATTGAAGTTTGGGGACAAGGAAGTGAAGTTTGAATGTGGAAAAAGAGTAGAGGACGAAGACCCAGTCAACTACATGAAGGTCATAGACTCAAGCTTGGATGACGCTCTCCGACGGTGTAACATGGGATGCAATACATCCCACTTGGGTAACATATGACCAGGCTTTGGGTCTAGCCAAGGACCCTTATAAACGTGGCGCACCACGGAGGCATTCCGCGGAACTATCCTTAGTTTAGTTTAGATTAATTTTCATGTTTTCTAGTTAGTATTAATTTTCAGGAATAAAACACATTTGAGATGGCAAAGGATACAAGGGAAACTTGAACCAGCACCCCATGCAGGAAAACAGGACCATCCAACAAAATTCTTCGTTTACAGTAATCTCGGCACGGGCCGTGTCCGCCCAACACGGCCCCGTGCTGCACAATCTGCAGAAAAAGACCCAGTTCAGGTAACTGGACACGGGCCGTGTTCACCCAACACGCCCCCGTGTCCAGGCTTCTGTTTCTCTTGATTTAATTTTGTTACTGGCACTTGAACACGGGGCCGTGCCCGGACAACACGGGGCCGTGTTCAGCGCCCAGTAACACCAAATTTTTGCTTTTTCACAACTTTTACACATTCAATCAACCTAAAAACTTATTTTTGGGACACATTGAGGACAATGTGTAATTTAAGTGTGGGGGGGGGGGGGGGGGATGTTAAAACCTTGAATATTGCAAGTCCTAAATACAAGCCTTACACAAAACTCTATTGGAACCGCTAATCACCCCAAATTTTTTTCAAAAATTTTCATTTTTTTACTTGTCTAGGTTTAACTTGGGAATTTCAAGTTCTAAAAAGGTTATATTTTTACGAATTTACAACCAATAGCGTCGTGATAAAAAGAACCAACATAAGAAAATTATGAAAAGGCATGACAAGCTTAGTTAAAATTTGATTATATATACTTGATCACATAAAAACCCATTCCCACAAAAGTGAGTTTTGAGCCTTTATTGAGCATACAATTACATATCATTAGATTAAATGCTCATTTTTCGTTTCTTGTGTGAATAGCCGCTTGGTTCTTACGACTCTAGAACTTGCCATGACGATACATTTCCGGTCCTTACCAACTTAAACCCGAGTAAGTAAATGATGGAGGCATTAGGACTAACCTTTTTTATTTCTACACCATTATTTTTCTTTTTTTTTACCACCTACCCAAAATCCCCCTAGTTAGCCCCTTTGAGCCTAAACCTTTTCATTTCATAACCCAAACCAAACACTCTTTTACCCACCAAAACCTTTTTCATTTTTAACCCTTTGTTTTAGTAACAAGTCTGGTTTTTCATATGACTTTTCAAAAAAAAATGTGTGTTGATGATGAAGCAAAAGAAAATAAACAAACAAGTTCATCAAAAATAACTTTGTTTGAATAATAGCTTCATCAAAATAAAAGTCACAAAAATAAAAAGTCTTACGAAAACCGACGCTTGTTACGCTTTTCGCCATTTTTCTAATAACCACTAACCCAACCACCTACCTTTAACCCAAGCCTAACCCTTCACCCACAAAGTCCTCATGATATTTACAAAGGTTTATAAGTTAAAAAGGAGGAGGATTGATTGCTTGGAAAGCCTATGGTAGGAGTAAGTTCCATGCCGCTCTCGAGTGATCCACAAAAATACATCTTCGGCCGAGTGTTGAGTGATCCCCGTGAGGTATGTGAACTTGTATACAAATAGAATTTTAAAGAGGCATGTTATGCCCTAATAAGTAATTTATCTTATGAAAAGTTTTAATTAAATCATGACGAATAGGATTGTAAATAAATAAAAATAAAACTAAATAAAGAATCTTGGAAATCCCGACACTCTATGACAAGCCCAAAAAACCTTCTTCTCTACCCATTCCATTTGGGAGTGTAATAGCCACATATTAAAGAGTTTTGCTTGAGGACAAGCAAAGATTCAAGTGTGGGGGTATTTGATGTGTGCAAAATGCAACATATAAATTACATCAATTGTGGCATAAAACTAACCCTTTTTTAGTACTAATGTTGGAAAAAGTGTGCTTTTGTCTTCCTTTTGTATTTTCAGGATTAAATGAGCTCAAATTAACAAAAGAAGCAAAAAGACATCAAAATCTAACATAAATACAAGAAAAGGAACAAGACGTGACATGCCCGACCCCACAACAGCATCTTCCCAAGCAAAACAAGATAACAGAAGACTGAACACGCCCCGTGCTCAGCCAGAACGGGGGCGTGCCCAAGTGTCAGCAGAAAAGACAAAGTGGTAGAAGCCTCTATTGCCCACCACGGGGCCGTGCTCAGCGGACACGGGGCCGTGGTCAACTATAAGATTCGCACAATCCAGGCAAATCTTCATAGTACAAAGATTCTTCTGCACACGGGGTCGTGCTCAGCGGACACGGGGGCGTGGTCAACTAATAAGACAAGCTGCAATAAATGAAGAAAGAGAAGGATGTGGACACGGGGCCGTGCCCGAGCTTCTGTTCAGCCTATAAATAGGAGTGCTTGGCTCAAGCTCAAACCATCCCTTGGCACATCACCTCTCTCACACTTCACCCACCACCACCATAACACCATCATCCATTGTCCATCATAGAGTGTGTGAGTCATCTCGGGATCCAAGATTGATCGTAAGAGTTCTTGACAATCAAGGCCATGTTTGCCTAAGTCTCTTACACCACTTGGTGAAGACAAAGTGTCTAGTGTAATACTTTTTATTTTTAATCTTTTCACACTTTTTACTTGGTTTTGTATTATTGACTTTAATAACTAGTTTCTTATGTTGAAGGTGATCTTTCCTTATCGTTTGTCCATGGTGTCTTGACATTATTTTACTGTCTATATAAAATAAAAGATTTTCACCATTCATATCTCCACGGTCTATATGGAGGTATGTTGGCTACCTGGTCGAGGGTTAAGGGAACGGTTTGGTAAAGGTCTTGCCATTGTTCAGCGTTTAGAGGTCCTGCAATGGACCTGGGTCAAATTTAGTAGGACCTCCTTCAATACTTAACGGTATTAGATGGCGGGGGTCCAAACTCTTTGATCCCCTCATAAGTTAACTACTATTAATACTTTAACCCGGCTATTTAGGACTGTATCCCTGCTGACTCAGACTACTTGGTCGAGGGTAACGTCACTTCCAAAAGGGGGGCCTACCATAATTTGCATTAATAACTTAATTAATTATCTTTCAATAATCCACCCTTTTAGGATTGTATCATTGCTGACTCAAACTACTGGGGTGTGGGTAACGTCACCTTCAAAAGAGGGGCCTACTACAATAACTAAGATAATCTCTTAAAAAGTGCAAAAGTGCGGAAATAATCAAAGGTTACACTAGATACGAGTCGGAACCAAGTGATTCATCTTGTCTATCTGTTTTTTTTTTCTTTTATTTTTATTTTTCAGCATTTTTAGTTAGTTTTTATTTTTCTTAGTTTAAAACATTTTTCTAAACTTTTTGATTTGATTAGACGTTGAGGATAAACCGGTACTAAAAGCTCTTGTGTCTTTGGACGACCTCGGTATCTTACCAACACTATACTACACTCATGATGGGTGCACTTGCCCATATGAGTGTCTAGTGTTAGTAAATATCGTGTTTTATAAATTTAAAACTTGACTAAAAAAGTGTTAAAGGGGCTTAAAATATACACCTAATATATATAACACTTGACACCCATCGCCAATCATGGGTTGCAAATCCGGTTATGGTCAAGAAACCAGACAACTCTTGGAGGATGTGCATAGATTTCAAGGATCTTAACAAGGCTTGTCCTAAGGATTGCTACCCACTACCGGAAATTGATCTCAAGGTGGACTCCCTCACCGGTTACCCTTTCAAGTGTTTTCTTGATGCTTACAAAGGGTATCATCAAATACTAATGAAAGAAGAAGATGAAGAAAAGACAGCGTTCCACACTGATAAAGGAATCTTTTGGCCTCAAAAACGCTGGAGCAACCTACCAACGTCTAGTGGACAAAGCCTTTGCAAGCCAAATTGGTAAAAACATGGAGGCATATGTCGATGACTTGGTGATCAAAAGCAAGACAGGGTATCAAATGCTCGATGACATTCAAGAAACTTTCAAGAACCTCAGAAAGGTTAACATGAAGCTCAACCCTGAAAAATGTTCATTTGGGTTTGAGGAAGGAAAGTTCTTGGGTCATATTGTTGGAAAACAAAGCATCAAGGCTAACCCAAACAAGGTGAAAGCCGTTCTTGAAACCAAACCACCAAAAACCAAGAAGGAGGTTGAAAGCTTAAATGGGAAGCTTGCAGCCTTGAAGCGTTTTACCTCAAAGTTAGCAGAAAGGTCACTCCGCTTTTTCAAAACGCTCAAGGGTTGCACCGATAAGAAAGACTTCAAATGGACTGAAGAGGCTGAAGAAGCCTTTAACCAAATGAAGCAACACCTCGCTTCCCTACCTGACATGGCTGCCCCGGAAACAGGAGAATTGATCTCAGTATACCTCTCAGTTACTGAAGAAGCAATAAGCGCGGACCTCATCATTGACCGAGATAAAACCCAGGTACCCGTTTATTTCTTCAGCAAAACTCTAAAATTGGCTGAAACCAAATATCCTCCTCTGGAAAAAATGGCCCTAGCCCTAGTTCAAACAGCTAGAAGGCTTCGAAGGTATTTCCAAGCACACCCTATACAGGTGGTCACCGACCAACCTATTAGAAGTGTGCTTGAAAAACCAGAAAACTTTGGACGATTAGCCAAATGGGCCATAGAACTAGGTGAGCATAACATCACCTACGTCCCAAGAAAAGCCATCAAAGCCCAAGTCTTGGCCGATTTCATTGTAGAAATTCCAAAGCAAACAGTCAATGAAGTGAACACTGCAACCACTGAACCCTCTGACCTTGAAGCCTGGAAGCTTTTCACCGACGGGGCTTCAAGCGTTGAAGGGTCAGGGGATGGACTCATTTTGATCAACCCAGAAGGGTTGGAATTCACGTACGCTCTCCGTTTTGATTTTCAGACCACCAATAACGAGGCTGAATACGAGGCACTGATCGCCGGTTTAAGGCTGGCCAAAGAGATGAAGGTCTAGAAGCTTGAAGTGTTCACAGATTCTTTGCTGGTATCAAGCCATGTGAATGAAAGCTACATTGCAAAGGAACCCAACATGAAAAGGTACAAAGAAAAATCCAAAGAATTGATGAATACCTTCCAAACATGTAGCATCAAGAAAATTCCCAGGTCCCAAAACAAGAAGGCAGACGCCTTGAGTAAGCTTGCATCTCTCACTTTTGCCCACCTTACCAAGAAGGTGCTGGTAGAAGTGTTGAAGGCTCCATCAATCGATGAGTTGGAAGTACAAGACGTAGTCACCGAGAAAGATCCAAATTGGATGACTCCAATCAAGAAATTCCTTAAAAACGGTGAACTTTCAAGTGATCAAATAGAAGCTGAAAGGGTTAAAATCAAGGCAATGCAGTACGTACTACAAGGAGAAACCCTTTACAAAAAGGGTTACCTTGCCCCCTTGCTAAGATGTGTTGGTCCTGAGCAAAGTCAGTATTTGATCAAAGAGATTCACAAAGGCATATGCGGAGCTCATTTTGGAGCTAGATCGGTGGTTGCAAAACTCATGAACCTTGGGTATTTTTGGCCCTCAATGCATCGTGATACCGCTGAGCAATTGAGGAAATGTGATGCTTGCCGGATTCATGCACCGATCCCAAAAAGTCCTAAGCATGACCTTGTCCCAATAACCTCGGCATGGCCATTCCACAAATGGGGAATGGACATTGTTGGTCCATTTCCCCCAAGCAAAGGAGGAGTAAAATTCTTGCTGGTGGCAATAGATTATTTCACCAAGTGGCTCGAGGTTAAACCACTTGCAAAGATCACGGGCAAACAGGTCATCGACTTTGTTTGGGAGAACATTATTTGCTGTTACGGATTGCCGGGAGTACTTATCACTGATAATGGGAAGCAATTTGCTGAGAAGCCTTTCAGCATTTGGTGTAAAGAATACAAGATCAATCAGGTCTTCAGCTCAGTGGCTTACCCGCAATCAAACGGTCAGGTTGAAAGGACAAATCGAAGCATAGTGGAAGGTATCAAATCAAGATTCGGAAGGTACGAAAGCAACTGGCTCGATGAATTGCCTAGTGTTCTATGGGCCATAAGAACAACAAAAAAAACAAGCCATAAGAAAACACCTTATAGCTTGGTATTTGGATCCGAGGCTGTGATCCCAGCCAAAGTGGGAGTTGTAACACAACGAATTGTCAACATGGATCCCGAAACAAACCAAAAAGTGACCATGTTGAATTTACAACTCCTAGAAGAAGCACGAGACCAAGCTGCAATTCAAGAAGCCAAGTACAAGCAACGAATGGAAGCCTACTACAACAAGAAAGTCAAGAACGAACGTTTCAAGCCAGGAGACCTGGTCCTTAGAAACAATGAAGCTAGCAAAAAAGAAAATCAAGGAAAGCTTGGCCCAAAATGGGAAGGCCCATACACCATCCTTGAAGCACATAAAGGTGGATCTTACAAGCTAACAGATTCAGAAGGCAAGAGGCTTCCAAGGCATTGGAATGGAAAGACCTTGAAAAGGTTCCATGCCTAAACAGGAAAAATTGGTTTGTATTTCACAAGTTGTACTTCGAGCATGACATTACGAAAACCTTTTGTAAGAACAAGTATCTATCGAATGAACGAATGAAGTTGTTTTATCAAACTTGTCTTTCTATCCTAAGATCAGGTTGAGAACCTAGCAAAAAACTCCATGGCAGGGGCCATGTAAGGGGATGAGCTCCCAGGCCACATCGCTCAATAGGTTCAAGGGTTTAATGAACCTATATAAGGGGTGAGTTCCTAAATCAATACAACTCCATGAGACTTATTAATTAAAAACAAAATTGTCTAATAGACAGGTTTGAACAGCCTACACCAAATGTTCCTTAAGCCTTAGAAGAATAATCAACAAACAGGCTTACGAAATCAAATAAAAAGCAAGAAAACAAATAGGATAGGTGCTATGTCTTCTTGTTAAAAAATACCAAGGCTAAGTGACTGCAGCACTGAACCCTTTAAGGTATAAAAAACATAAAGGCAACACAAACTCGACAAAGACAAAGTTACGAAAAGACAAAAATGGTGCAACTTAAACAAAAAATTATAAGAACACAAACCAAGTCAAGTTAAAAAACTAAGAAGCCTTCAAGGCTTCAAGCCTCCTAGGTGATAACTCGAAACCTAAATGGCTTCAACATACCAACGGATGGACAAAAAGCTTAAAGGGTTGAAGCCAACCAAGTTGCCTTAACGAAATAGGCACAAGTATAAAAAACACAACACAAAGAAAATAGTTAAACATAATATCATATCAAAGAAAGCCCTGAAAGACTTTCAAGCACAAGTTAAAACAAGTCCTAGCGACTTGCAAGTTCAGATGTTGTTCAAACGGCCACGCAGGCCTAAAACACAACCAACAGGAACCATAAGGGTTCCTGGAAACCTAATATTGTTTGAAGTTAACATTACAAACCACAAAGTGTTTTAAAAGTGCTAAGAAAGCTACGAATTTCATGCATCAGTAGAAGGCTTAGCAGAGCTGTTACCTTTAGCCTTCTTAGTCTTCTTAACCTTCTTAGCCTTTGGACCCTGATCACCAACAGCTGAACCCTCCAAGCTGGCATCCTTAGGAGGATCAGGTTCTCCAGGAAAGGTATCTTCACTACCTCCCGAGTAGGAACGTTTCCTTGAAAGGGAACTAAGTATTTCAACACATACCTTTTCATTCAAACCATCCGGCTTCAGTCCCTGCAAGACGGAGAGAGGCTTACCATAGCAAGAAGCAACCTGGCTTACATATGGGTATGTTAGCCTTTCCATCTGCTCTACATATAGGTATAGGCGCAGCTCCAGGAGCTAGTTCAATCTGAAACTCGACTTGGCGATGGGGCGGAAGACCAGGTAATTCCTCAGGAAATACCTCTGGGTAATCGCGTACAACTGGAAAATCTTCTATCTTCTTCTCTTTCTCTGAGGTGTCAGTAACAAGAGCTAAAATGGCCGTGTGGCCCTTTCGCAAGCACTTCTGGGCCTTAAGGAGAGAGATGACGTTCTCAACGGCACTCCTCTTGTCGCCACGAATCATGAGGGGTTCACCACTGGAACCAGGAATGCGAACAACCTTCTCGTTGCAAAGAATCTCTGCTCGATGTTGGGATAACCAATCCATCCCGATGACAACGTCGAAACTACCCAAGACAATTGGAATAAGGTCGATAGAGAAGGTCTGGTTAGCGAGAATAAGTTTACAACCCTTGACTACGTGTGTGGCTTCTAAACTCTTACCATTTGCTAGTTATACAGTGTGCTTGTTGTTCAAAGGTGTTGGAATACGCTTAAGCATTCGACTAACTTCTAGTGACATGTAGCTAGTATCGGCACCCGAATCAAATAATACTGAAACATAAAAGTCGTCGAGAAGGAACTTACCCGCCACAACATTGGGGTCGTTCCTTGCTTCACCTTGACCAATCACGAACGCCCGCGCCCTGGCGCCATTGTTGTTGTTGTTCCCATTGTTACCATTCCCTTGATTGTTGTTATTGTTGTTGTTGTTGTTCTGGTTCCTGTTCAGTTGGGGACAATCCCTCTTGAAGTGGCCCTCAGCTCCACACTGAAAGCACCCTTTGTTATCACCTTGCTGCTGCTGCTGGCGCGGGTTCTGTTGAGCTTGTTGGCGATTCTGATTGGCAGGGTATAAGCTCCTGCAATCCTTTACAGTGTGACCTGGCTTGTTGCACTGATGACAGTTACCCCTGGTGCACGGCCCGCTGTGGTGCAGGCTGCAGCGATTGCATTTGGGGTGATTCCCTTTGTACCCACCATGACTTTGACCACCAGATAATTGCTGACTAGGGCTCTTGTAGTCATCGGTCTTTCTCTGCTGAGACTGAGACTGAACAGAATTCGAACCCTTACTTGAAGTTCCATCCCATTTCCGTTTGTTGTCACTAGAGGTACCAGAAGTAGTTGCAGCACCTATGCGCTTTGGTAACTTGTTCTGCTCCACCGCCTGATCAGTAAGACGGTGAGCCAACTGAATAACCTGCTGGATAGTAGCGAGGTTTGCTGAAGTCACATGGCTTTGGATCTCTGGCACCAAGCCCTTGAGAAAGAGTTCAATACGCTTAAATGGAGGGTCCACCATAGTAGGACACAGTAAGGCAAGCTCATTCGACCTCTTGGTATACGCCTCAATTTCTGACCCCGTCATCTTGAGGTTGAAGAACTCGACTTCCAGCTTATGAATGTCATCACGACTGCAGTATTCTTCCTTGATCATCTCCTTAAAAGTTTCCCATGGGGTGGCGTTGGCAGCAACCAAACCCAGCATTTGAACCTGAGCGTTCCACCATGTGAGGGCTAAACCCTCGAGAGTACCGGTAGCATACTTCACCCTGCGCGCCTCAGGGCATTCGCACATTTCGAACACAGATTCTAGTTTCTCAAACCAGTGGAGGAGACCTACGGCTCCTTCAGTGCCGCTAAAAGTAGTTGGTCGGCAGTCCATGAAAGTTTTAAAAGTGCACACGGGTGGCTGAGCATGCTGACCTATCGTGGGTGAAAGAAAAGACAGAGTTTAACACAAAGGTTGGTTCACGAGAGTAGGATCTACAGATCCTAAATTGAGTTAGAACTGCAGGATATACCTCCTGCGTGTGCAGCTGCAAGCGCTGCGGCAACTCGTTCGTTAATCAGAGCCGTCAACTGGGCTTGTGTCAGGTTAACGCGTCCGGACATGATCTTCATATCAAGAAGAACGTGGGTGAGAGGGGTTCGCGAAAATGCGATGACATAAGTGAGCAAATACACACGTGTTCAAGCAACAGTAGTTATACTAACCAAGCATACCATGAGCAATGTACTATGTAACTAACAAGTAGGCAATATCTACACAGATCATACCACCTAGAATGTCGAGCCTTGCATGTGGAGTGAAGCGTCGTTGTGGATCGTAGAGCACTGTACAGGTTATAGTCTGATTTTAATAAAACCTTTCCCTTATTAAAACCAAGTTCACTATAACCAATGGCTCTGATACCAATCTGTCACACCCCCAAAATCCACCTGCGGAGTACTACCGCTTGGAGGCGTGACTGACCAGGATCCAGCCACCAATCATATTGAACAAGCATATAAATAGTTATAAAATCCAACCAATACAATTGGTGTTCAATCAAAACATAGTTTGAGTTGCAAGCGGAAGCATAAGTCTTAAAACCAAAACATAAGTTTAATTGTTTCAAAGTTTAACATGGCACACAGCCGTCCATGTCCCACAACGACTCTCTTCCATGCAAGCTCCAGCTAAGTACCTATTGACCTGCAAAGCATGTAGTAACGAGTCAACAACAAGTTGAGTGAGTTCACGGTTGGGTGTTCGTTTTAAGTTGTTTCGAAAACAGTTTCCTTTATCTGGCATCCTGCCGTGGGGGTTACCCCATAGTTAAAAACGTGACTTGTTATTCCCGGTTACTCTGGCTATCCAGCCGTGGGGGCTACCCCGTGTTAGTTATCTGGCATTTCGGCCGTGGGGGCTACCCCATGTATCCACTAGACTCGTTACCATATCGACTGCTGACTGTAGTCATGTTTATGTGCCCTGAAACTGTCAATGTCTATCATCATTGACGTGCCCCAGATCCATTAGTTCATGCCCGTCCTCTGCGGCACGGTGTGAGGTTTGTCAGACCTAAATAGCGCTATCTAACTAATGACCCGCTCGCCATTGGCCCGGCGATTAAGTCGATATAAAAAGGAGGGACTTCGTGATAGAGTTTTGGTCTAGTGCGAGTTATCTGTCCGTGAGGACGAGGAATTACATTCCTGAACCATTGCTGTCCTACCCAAGGAGGACGAGGAACCCATGTTCCTTAATCCCAATTCCCGACCCCTGGGAATCCCATGCTTTGTAGAGGGTGTGAACTCACCTTGGTTTGCTCGGCAGATACACAGAAAGGGTCAATCAAGCAATATTGTGGTCAACTACGTCCTAACATAGATACCATTCACGTCAGGTTCATATCCAAGTAGTGCACGTGTGTTCTACACGTATGCTAGCAAGTTGCGTACAGGTATTATTCATGGCATACACGTATAAACATGGCGGTTTACAATAATACCTATGAGTTGAACAGTAGCGTGTATACAAGTAAACAAGCCCAAAAGTCCGGCCCAAATCCTAAGCCCGTAACAATGCAGGTCCAAACAGCGTACACAAGTGTGTGGTCTCGAGTCGAGACTGTGCGGTCTCTACTCGAGACTGTGCGGTCTCGAGTTGTAGTCCACAAGGTTTCGAGTCGCAACTAAGGTGGTCTCGGGTCATGCACGTAGTGGTCTCGAGTCGCAACTGGACTCGCAAACATGGTCTCGAGTCAAGATGTTTGGGGTGTTGATCAAGTGGGGTCTCGAGTCGAGACTATAGGTTCTCGACTCGCAACTTGTGTCGAAACCATGATCTCGAGTTGTCACCCATGTGGTCTCGAGTCGAAACCATAGGTCTCGACTGGACATCAGCTGATTCTGCACAGTGTACTATCCAATAGGGTTTTGATATCATGCAACAATTTGTACTATCCATTTAAACATGTTTTCTTGTCTAGCAATTTACCAAAATGGATCAAACATATCAGTTTTCAAATATTCAAGGCATCTTCATATCATATTCAACAAGTTCTTCACATATTCATATCATGTTCATGTTGATCATTCAAACTTATTCATCATATTTCCGGGTTTCTAGCATTAATCACAACATAATCATGAACAACAAATCAACACACTTGGACATACTCATCTAGGGGTTTCAAATCATCACATAACATCTCAAAATCAACTCTACACTAATCCGATTCATCATGGTACTACACATATGCAAGCCGGCTTTCATGAACATCAACAATCAATGGTTTGAATCATATTTAGACACAATATATCATGGGCTCATTATGCAACATATCCGAAATCAAAACATGTTAGCCGATTATCAATATCATACACATCCGGTTCACAACATCATCAAGCATACAACTACACTAGTTAAATCCTATCATTCATACTATCCTTTAACAACAAACATCATAAAGACACTAACCGATTGATGGGTTTCAAAGGTGAGTGTGAAGCTTCCAAACGGGTGTGTATGTGTGCCGATCCGAGAGCTCCTTGTGGTTACCGGTTTTGAATCCAAGAATGAAGGAGAGGAATGTTGTGGCTTAGGGTTTTAGTGAGGGAGAATGGAGAGTGTGTGTGTAGAGGAGTATGTGTGTTGTTTGTCCAAAAATGACAAGTGTGGCTATCACTAAGGATTTTATACTTGATCCACAATGGTGCACCCTAATGGGTTTTCGAAAGGGCTAAAGGGGTGTGTGTGGCCCAATCCGGCCCAAACTGTTACTGTTCACTCGAGACCGCATGGTCTCGAGTCGGGTCCTTGTTGTCTCGGTTCATATACATACACGCATACATACAATTACAACACATAAACGTAATACGTAATCACATAGGATGTTCACATATATCATTATACCAATACGTCAACTAGTCACATAATGTTTCAAGTAGGTTACACTAAGATACACGAAAGGTTCTAAATTTCGAGTTGTCACATCATCCCCAAGTTGAAAGAAGTTTCGTCCCGAAATTTGGTAGGCACTCACTGAGGAAGCTAGTTAAGTTGTATGGTTTTCCCGGTTTTCCTGGGGTGTCACATCCACCCCCCGTTGATCTGGAATTTCGTCCCGAAATTCCGTAGCTTCAGCCTCAGTAGTGGGTGTACTGTTTGCGAACAGTTGGGGATACTTTTGTTTCATCTGATCTTCGCGCTCCCAGGTGAACTCTGGGCCGCGACGTGAGTTCCAACGAACTCGAACGAGAGGTATTCTAGTGCTCTTGAGGACCTTAACATCCCGGTCCGTGATTTCGACTGGTTCCTCGACGAATCGTAACTGTTCGTCGATAGTGAGTTCCTTCAGAGGAACTACGTGGGTCTCATCTGACAGACACTTCTTCAGATTCGACACGTGAAAAACGTTGTGAACTGCACCGAGTTCTGCTGGTAAGTTCAGTCTGTAGGCCACCCTGCCTATTTTCTCAATGACTTCGAAAGGTCCAACGTATCGTGGGTTAAGTTTGCCTCGTTTACCAAAACGAACCACACCCCTCCAGGGTGAAACTTTGAGTAGTACCCGCTCCCCAACCTGGAGCTCTAGTGGTTTCCTGCCCTTATCGGCGTAGACTTTCTGACGGTCACGAGCTGCCGCCATGCGTTTTCGTATTTGAGCAATTTGTTCGGTTGTGTCTACCACATGTTCTGGACCAGTGATCTGACTATCCCCCACCTCTGCCCAACAAAGAGGTGACCGGCATTTACGTCCGTACAATGCCTCAAACGGAGCAACTTTAATGCTGGTGTGGTAGCTGTTATTGTACGAGAACTCCACGAGTGGCAGATGCTTTTCCCAGCTGTTGCCAAAGTCGATTACACACGCTCGAAGCATGTCTTCTAAGGTTTGAATAGTGCGCTCGGACTGCCTGTCCGTCTGAGGGTGATACGCTGTGCTCATGTCCAATCGTGAGCCAAAGGATTTGTGCATTGCTTGCCACAGCTCTGAAGTGAAACGTGCATCTCGATCCGAGATAATGGAGGTGGGCACCCCGTGCCTCGAAACAACTTCCTTGAGGTATATTTCTGCAAGAGTGGAGAATTTATCCGTCTCCTTGATAGCCAGGAAGTGTGCAGATTTTGTGAGTCGATCCACGATCACCCAAATAGTATCGTTCCCGCGCTGGGATCTAGGTAGGCCAGTGACAAAATCCATGGAAATTTGCTCCCATTTCCATTGAGGTATCTCTGGTTGTTGGAGTAGGCCTGAGGGTTTCTGGTATTCAGACTTGACTCTCGCACAAGTCAAACACTTGCTGACATAGGTCGCTATGTGGGCCTTCATGCTAGGCCACCAATATGTAGTTTTGATGTCGTGGTACATTTTATCCGAACCAGGATGTACCGAGTAGCGAGACT
This sequence comes from Helianthus tuberosus, assembly GCA_030545235.1. NCBI lineage: Eukaryota > Viridiplantae > Streptophyta > Magnoliopsida > Asterales > Asteraceae > Helianthus > Helianthus tuberosus. Next base: position 18,912 of record JARYGA010008658.1, read on the forward strand.
TGTGTGCTTCATCCATCACAAGCTCTCGTAGGTTGCCATAGAGTGGGACCCAAACGCGTCCCGTTACGTAGTAAGCGCCGTCTTCCTTCTGTTCTAAGCGTTGCCTTGATCCGCGTAGGGCTTCGGCCCTGACGTTTTCTGGTTTCAGTGCTTCTATCTGAGCAGCTCGTATTTGGGAAGGAAGACTAGAATGGATCGTGAGTTGTAAAGCTCGTACGCGCTTAGGCGCAGTGTCCTTTCGACTGAGGGCGTCAGCCACAACATTGGCCTTGCCTGGGTGATACCTGATTGAGCACTCGTAGTCATTCAGCAGCTCGACCCATCGTCGTTGCCGCATATTCAGCTCCTTCTGCCTGAAGATATGCTCGAGGCTCCTGTGGTCGGTGTAGATGGCGCACTTGGTACCGTACAGATAATGCCGCCATAACTTAAGTGCAAAGACAACAGCTCCCAGCTCTAAGTCGTGTGTAGTGTAGTTCTTCTCGTGAACTTTGAGTTGGCGTGAGGCGTAGGCTATAACTTTATCTCGTTGCATCAATACACAACCAAGACCTTGAATTGATGCGTCGCAGTAAACCACAAAGTCGTCCGTGCCCTCCGGCAAGGAAAGGATAGGTGCACTGCAGAGTCTATCCTTTAAGTGCTGAAATGCTAACTCCTGTGCGTTTCCCCAGCGATAAACAACGCCTTTCTGCGTTAGCGAGGTGAGAGGCTGTGCGATCTTAGAAAAATCCTTAATGAATCTCCTGTAGTAACCTGCCAATCCCAAGAATTGGCGAATTTCCTTTGGTGTACGAGGTGCAGGCCAGTTCTTAATAGAGTCTACCTTGGACGGATCAACATGGATCCCATCCCTGTTCACCACATGGCCTAGGAAATGGACCTCGCGAAGCCAGAAGTCGCATTTCGAGAACTTCGCATAGAGCTGTTCTGTTCGAAGGAGTTCCAAAATGAGTCGTAGATGTTGCTCGTGTTCCTCCTGACTCTTAGAATAGATCAGGATGTCGTCGATGAAGACTATAACGAACTTGTCCAGGTAAGGCTTGCACACTCGGTTCATCAAGTCCATGAAAACCGCAGGTGCGTTTGTCAGCCCAAAAGGCATGACCAAAAACTCATAGTGCCCGTATCGAGTTCTGAAAGCTGTTTTGGAGACGTCCTCTTCCCGGACTCTCAGCTGGTGATAACCCGATCTCAAATCGATCTTTGAATAGTAGCTCGACCCTTGCAGCTGGTCGAACAAGTCGTCAATACGTGGTAGAGGATAACGATTCTTCACCGTCACCTTGTTGAGTTCCCGGTAGTCGATGCACATTCTGAAGGTACCGTCCTTCTTCTTCACAAATAGTACTGGAGCTCCCCAGGACGATGAGCTTGGACGAATAAAACCCTTATCCAAGAGTTCTTGTAGTTGCGTAGAGAATTCTTCCAACTCTGATGGAGCTAAACGATAAGGTGCACGAGCTATAGGCGCAGCTCCAGGAGCTAGTTCAATCTGAAACTCGACTTGGCGATGGGGCGGAAGACCAGGTAATTCCTCAGGAAATACCTCTGGGTAATCGCGTACAACTGGAAAATCTTCTATCTTCTTCTCTTTCTCTGAGGTGTCAGTAACAAGAGCTAAAATGGCCGTGTGGCCCTTTCGCAAGCACTTCTGGGCCTTAAGGAGAGAGATGACGTTCTCAACGGCACTCCTCTTGTCGCCACGAATCATGAGGGGTTCACCACTGGAACCAGGAATGCGAACAACCTTCTCGTTGCAAAGAATCTCTGCTCGATGTTGGGATAACCAATCCATCCCGATGACAACGTCGAAACTACCCAAGACAATTGGAATAAGGTCGATAGAGAAGGTCTGGTTAGCGAGAATAAGTTTACAACCCTTGACTACGTGTGTGGCTTCTAAACTCTTACCATTTGCTAGCTATACAGTGTGCTTGTTGTTCAAAGGTGTTGGAATACGCTTAAGCATTCGACTAACTTCTAGTGACATGTAGCTAGTATCGGCACCCGAATCAAATAATACTGAAACATAAAAGTCGTCGAGAAGGAACTTACCCGCCACAACATTGGGGTCGTTCCTTGCTTCACCTTGACCAATCACGAACGCCCGCGCCCTGGCGCCATTGTTGTTGTTGTTCCCATTGTTACCATTCCCTTGATTGTTGTTATTGTTGTTGTTGTTGTTCTGGTTCCTGTTCAGTTGGGGACAATCCCTCTTGAAGTGGCCCTCAGCTCCACACTGAAAGCACCCTTTGTTATCACCTTGCTGCTGCTGCTGGCGCGGGTTCTGTTGAGCTTGTTGGCGATTCTGATTGGCAGGGTATAAGCTCCTGCAATCCTTTGCAGTGTGACCTGGCTTGTTGCACCGATGACAGTTACCCCTGGTGCACGGCCCGCTGTGGTGCAGGCTGCAGCGATTGCATTTGGGGTGATTCCCTTTGTACCCACCATGACTTTGACCACCAGATAATTGCTGACTAGGGCTCTTGTAGTCACCGGTCTTTCTCTGCTGAGACTGAGACTGAACAGAATTCGAACCCTTACTTGAAGTTCCATCCCATTTCCGTTTGTTGTCACTAGAGGTACCAGAAGTAGTTGCAGCACCTATGCGCTTTGGTAACTTGTTCTGCTCCACCGCCTGATCAGTAAGACGGTGAGCCAACTGAATAACCTGCTGGATAGTAGCGAGGTTTGCTGAAGTCACATGGCTTTGGATCTCTGGCACCAAGCCCTTGAGAAAGAGTTCAATACGCTTAAATGGAGGGTCCACCATAGTAGGACACAGTAAGGCAAGCTCATTCGACCTCTTGGTATACGCCTCAATTTCTGACCCCGTCATCTTGAAGTTGAAGAACTCGACTTCCAGCTTATGAATGTCATCACGACTGCAGTATTCTTCCTTGATCATCTCCTTAAAAGTTTCCCATGGGGTGGCGTTGGCAGCAACCAAACCCAGCATTTGAACCTGAGCGTTCCACCATGTGAGGGCTAAACCCTCGAGAGTACCGGTAGCATACTTCACCCTGCGCGCCTCAGGGCATTCGCACATTTCGAACACAGATTCTAGTTTCTCAAACCAGTGGAGGAGACCTACGGCTCCTTCAGTGCCGCTAAAAGTAGTTGGTCGGCAGTCCATGAAAGTTTTAAAAGTGCACACGGGTGGCTGAGCATGCTGACCTATCGTGGGTGAAAGAAAAGACAGAGTTTAACACAAAGGTTGGTTCACGAGAGTAGGATCTACAGATCCTAAATTGAGTTAGAACTGCAGGATATACCTCCTGCGTGTGCAGCTGCAAGCGCTGCGGCAACTCGTTCGTTAATCAGAGCCGTCAACTGGGCTTGTGTCAGGTTAACGCGTCCGGACATGATCTTCATATCAAGAAGAACGTGGGTGAGAGGGGTTCGCGAAAATGCGATGACATAAGTGAGCAAATACACACGTGTTCAAGCAACAGTAGTTATACTAACCAAGCATACCATGAGCAATGTACTATGTAACTAACAAGTAGGAAATATCTACACAGATCATACCACCTAGAATGTCGAGCCTTGCATGTGGAGTGAAGCGTCGTTGTGGATCGTAGAGCACTGTACAGGTTATAGTCTGATTTTAATAAAACCTTTCCCTTATTAAAACCAAGTTCACTATAACCAATGGCTCTGATACCAATCTGTCACACCCCCAAAATCCACCTGCGGAGTACTACCGCTTGGAGGCGTGACTGACCAGGATCCAGCCACCAATCATATTGAACAAGCATATAAATAGTTATAAAATCCAACCAATACAATTGGTGTTCAATCAAAACATAGTTTGAGTTGCAAGCGGAAGCATAAGTCTTAAAACCAAAACATAAGTTTAATTGTTTCAAAGTTTAACATGGCACACAGCCGTCCATGTCCCACAACGACTCTCTTCCATGCAAGCTCCAGCTAAGTACCTATTGACCTGCAAAGCATGTAGTAACGAGTCAACAACAAGTTGAGTGAGTTCACGGTTGGGTGTTCGTTTTAAGTTGTTTCGAAAACAGTTTCCTTTATCTGGCATCCTGCCGTGGGGGTTACCCCATAGTTAAAAACGTGACTTGTTATTCCCGGTTACTCTGGCTATCCAGCCGTGGGGGCTACCCCGTGTTAGTTATCTGGCCTTTCGGCCGTGGGGGCTACCCCATGTATCCACTAGACTCGTTACCATATCGACTGCTGACTGTAGTCATGTTTATGTGCCCTGAAACTGTCAATGTCTATCATCATTGACGTGCCCCAGATCCATTAGTTCACGCCCGTCCTCTGCGGCACGGTGTGAGGTTTGTCAGACCTAAATAGCGCTATCTAACTAATGACCCGCTCGCCATTGGCCCGGCGATTAAGTCGATATAAAAAGGAGGGACTTCGTGATAGAGTTTTGGTCTAGTGCGAGTTATCTGTCCGTGAGGACGAGGAATTACATTCCTGAACCATTGATGTCCTACCCAAGGAGGACGAGGAACCCATGTTCCTTAATCCCAATTCCCGACCCCTGGGAATCCCATGCTTTGTAGAGGGTGTGAACTCACCTTGGTTTGCTCGGCAGATACACAGAAAGGGTCAATCAAGCAATATTGTGGTCAACTACGTCCTAACATAGATACCATTCACGTCAGGTTCATATCCAAGTAGTGCACGTGTGTTCTACACGTATGCTAGCAAGTTGCGTACAGGTATTATTCATGGCATACACGTATAAACATGGCGGTTTACAATAATACCTATGAGTTGAACAGTAGCGTGTATACAAGTAAACAAGCCTAAAAGTCCGGCCCAAATCCTAAGCCCGTAACAATGCAGGTCCAAACAGCGTACACAAGTGTGTGGTCTCGAGTCGAGACTGTGCGGTCTCTACTCGAGACTGTGCGGTCTCGAGTTGTAGTCCACAAGGTTTCGAGTCGCAACTAAGGTGGTCTCGGGTCATGCACGTAGTGGTCTCGAGTCGCAACTGGACTCGCAAACATGGTCTCGAGTCAAGATGTTTGGGGTGTTGATCAAGTGGGGTCTCGAGTCGAGACTATAGGTTCTCGACTCGCAACTTGTGTCGAAACCATGATCTCGAGTTGTCACCCATGTGGTCTCGAGTCGAAACCATAGGTCTCGACTGGACATCAGCTGATTCTGCACAGTGTACTATCCAATAGGGTTTTGATATCATGCAACAATTTGTACTATCCATTTAAACATGTTTTCTTGTCTAGCAATTTACCAAAATGGATCAAACATATCAGTTTTCAAATATTCAAGGCATCTTCATATCATATTCAACAAGTTCTTCACATATTCATATCATGTTCATGTTGATCATTCAAACTTATTCATCATATTTCCGGGTTTCTAGCATTAATCACAACATAATCATGAACAACAAATCAACACACTTGGACATACTCATCTAGGGGTTTCAAATCATCACATAACATCTCAAAATCAACTCTACACTAATCCGATTCATCATGGTACTACACATATGCAAGCCGGCTTTCATGAACATCAACAATCAATGGTTTGAATCATATTTAGACACAATATATCATGGGCTCATTATGCAACATATCCGAAATCAAAACATGTTAGCCGATTATCAATATCATACACATCCGGTTCACAACATCATCAAGCATACAACTACACTAGTTAAATCCTATCATTCATACTATCCTTTAACAACAAACATCATAAAGACACTAACCGATTGATGGGTTTCAAAGGTGAGTGTGAAGCTTCCAAACGGGTGTGTATGTGTGCCGATCCGAGAGCTCCTTGTGGTTACCGGTTTTGAATCCGAGAATGAAGGAGAGGAATGTTGTGGCTTAGGGTTTTAGTGAGGGAGAATGGAGAGTGTGTGTGTAGAGGAGTATGTGTGTTGTTTGTCCAAAAATGACAAGTGTGGCTATCACTAAGGATTTTATACTTGATCCACAATGGTGCACCCTAATGGGTTTTCGAAAGGGCTAAAGGGGTGTGTGTGGCCCAATCCGGCCCAAACTGTTACTGTTCACTCGAGACCGCATGGTCTCGAGTCGGGTCCTTGTTGTCTCGGTTCATATACATACACGCATACATACAATTACAACACATAAACGTAATACGTAATCACATAGGATGTTCACATATATCATTATACCAATACGTCAACTAGTCACATAATGTTTCAAGTAGGTTACACTAAGATACACGAAAGGTTCTAAATTTCGAGTTGTCACATCATCCCCAAGTTGAAAGAAGTTTCGTCCCGAAATTTGGTAAGCACTCACTGAGGAAGCTAGTTAAGTTGTATGGTTTTCCCGGTTTTCCTGGGGTGTCACGCCAACATCGTCATCGTGAACTCGAACGGAAAACCAAACTTCACATTTTCTTCCTTGTCATAATAACGGAAACAAGATCCGTGGGAGGTGACTCTGTTGAGGCTAGCAGCATTAGGAGAGTTGGTTGGAGATCCGCTCCGATTAGAAGCGATGGAAGGACATGTAGCTGGAACTTCAATACAAGTGTCAGGAGTAGATCAGAAAAAGATTAGGGGCGGCTGTCGAAGGAAGATCGATGGAAGACAGAGTGGCCGTAAAAAAACAGTTATTGCGGTGGTCGTCGAGAGGCAACAGCCAAAAACCAACAACAGTCTTTTGCAACTCTCTTTTCACAGTATTTTAAATATTAAACGATTTATATTTGTATTTTGCAGTACAAGATTTGTGGTAAACCTTGGTTTCTTTTTTAAAGTTTTACATTATTATTTATATTACTTGAAAATTTTTACTTCAAGAAATTTATATTTTGCACTATTAAAGATTTGTTGGCCAAAATGATATGGAATATATACTATAATATCATTTAAATAACCTTTTGAATATTATAAATTCAAATTGTTTTTACATATTTACAAATCTTTTCTATAATATTTTACTTTAAATCATGAATTGTTATAATATTATTTTTTTACATATTTTGTTATATTATTTTTATCTTTAACTTAGATGTCTTTTTTACTATAATGTTTTACGTTTCAGTCTCAACACCCCGTAAATCTTCAACTTAGTTATTTTTTTACTATAATATGTTTTACGTTTCGGTCTAAATTTGACGTCTTAGCACCCCATAACGTATGTGCGTAATTCAACGTTTTTATGTCTATTTTTATTCGGTTCAACATTCCCGCCACAACGTGCGGGTCCTAAAAACTAGTTTAAATTAATGTAAAACAAAAGTGTGCTAAGCCCATTTTGAAATATTTCATACTAAATGTATAGCCCATTATCGTATTTCACTACAATACTTACCCATCTTCGTATATGAGTTTTTCTAAATTCCAAATTTCCAAACAGCAGCCAACACCTTTGTATTGATATAATTTATTTCTATGTATTTGTACTGCATTTAAAGTTATTTGGATAACTGGTTATTGCTAAACAGCTTGTTCTAACCATTTGACAACTTTTATGACATCTTAGAATTTGGACATCTTTTTATTATAACTTTTTTCTTTTGCAAATTCGGGACACCTTGTGTAAAGGCTCAACAAGCCCAAACCGTGAAATTAAATCGGAACCAAACCGTTACTAACGGTTTCGTTTGAGCGTGTATGTTTAATTATTTCATATTTGTATTCTTAAAATCAAATGTCATAGATTAGGCATGTCATTGATTAGGTTTCAGATTCATGTTTCTAAATTAATTAATATGAGAAGTGAGATATCTATTTGATTATACACATCAAAAGTTGATTGGAAAAGCAATTTCTGGAAAACATGAATATATTATTTTAGTTGTTTGGTACACCTAAAAAACAATATCATGCTCATTTTATTTATTAGTTTAGTTATATCATGAGTAATAATATAATTAATATCGTTGATCTTCCGATTACAATCCTATTATTGAAAATTGATGGGAAGGTTTGGTTGGTTTAGGTCCGAATCATATTTAACTAACATAAAAAATACGAATAGTGATAGGTTGGAAATAGTATCGGTTTATGAATTGAAGTCATATGTTTGGTATTTTATCATTTATAATCTACGCAATATTACATGGTCAAAAGTCAAAGTTGTTGATAACTAAATTAAAAATCTGAATGATTAAAATGCATTGGGGTGAATATGGGGCCGTTGTTAGGCAATCAATCTTCAAGTGCATCATAACCATAACCGGTTTATAGTTGGAATCAAACGCCACCTAGCTTGAATTCAACTGGAAGATTAGCCAAATTTATTTACTATATATCTAACTAATATGATTGGTCGGGGGTTTTTGCGAGATCAACCTCTCTATCCCTAGGTATTTACTATTTAGGTAAGGTTTGCCATCATCACACCTAGAGGTGCACAAAATGGGTTTTGGGCTTTATCCGGAATCGGGTAGGGCCCAATCGGGTTTTTTTTCAACACGGGTATTAGCAGGTAGGGGTGAGCATAAAACCGAAATAACCGAAAAATCCGAACCAAAACAAAAACCGACAGTTCTATTTTCGGATTTTTAATAACCGAAAATTTCTGTTCGGTTTTCGGATATCCATTTTCAATAACCGATAACTAACAATAATAAGCCCAATCCATATATTTTTGTGTTTAAGTGTTTAACCCATGTTATTCTTGATTGTTAAGTATTTATAATAAGAACATTAAGATGTTAATTTATCATTGAAACTATTTATTGATTGTCTACAAGAAATAACAAAATTTAACATAAAAATTAAATGATTTTTTAAGTATCATAAAAGAAAACGTATTAATGAAAACTTTGAAAAAGCATTAAACTTTGAAGAAGCATTAAAATAGATTAAAATGTTAGGTTTATATGAACAATATTAATTGAAAAGATTATATGTATTAACTTAAAAGTAAACATATAAGAAAGATCATTAAACTTTAAATTATACCTTTTATTTTTGAATCTTACGTAATTTGTTTCAAAAATCCAAAAAATCGAACCGTGGCTAAAACCGAAAAAAACCAAAATTGAAAAACCCGAAACCGAACAGTTTTTAAAAACCGAAAACCGAACTTCCGGTTACAGTTTCGGTTTTACCCAAAAACCGAACTGAACCAAACCGTGCACACACCTATTAGCAGGAACCGGGTAAGAACCAAAACCGTGTATAGGTATACATAATTAAACCCACTGGAACCAATTCGGGTAGTACCGGGTCCGGGTTATCCGGAACCGGGTACAAATTGGGCATACCCATTTTTTTAATTTACTGTATGGAATCGGTTTTTGACAATTTTACCCCTCTAATTTTGTATAAATAAGCCTAGAATGTTTAGTTTTAACCACATCACTTCTCTAATTCTTAACCACTCTAAAAACACAAAACCGCTCAAGTTTTTTCGTATCTATAAGACTCCAACGATGACAAGCAACGCAAGTATTGTTTTGGTTCTTGGAAACCAAGAGAAATCTAGAGGTTTGAAAGCACTTCGACCTCTGTCTTATGTCGGACAACACCATGATGACTCGGTGCAAATACTGTGAGAAGATCATGAAAGTCATGGCAAACTCGACTCTCAAAAAACATACAAGAGACATTGTCCGCTTAAAAAAGCGAAAAAAGGAGGGGGGTCGTACGGAACCGTTGCGTAAGTCTTCGGTTTACAAAAGCTAGACCCAATGCGTACTCCTCATCGTCAACATTGAGACATTTTCATAAGTTGTATGTTTTGCGGTTATTTTGGTTCGTTTAAGTGTTTTCGAGTCCCAAAGGTATTTATAGTGATTTTGGATGTCAAAGAACCGGTTCCAATGGTCAAAATAGTAAATACCCGGTCAATGTATTATTTTTAACGTTAGGAACCGATTTTGATTTTTTTTTGTTAAAACCGGTTCCTACTTGAGTAAATCCAGATTGGATAGGAACCGATGTTGGCAAAAAAATAGTGGAACTTGGTAGGACCAATAGGGTATAAACAGGTTGGGACCGGTTCCTCTTCCGGGTCGGTTATGGATTTGGTTTTTTTGTGCATTTCTAATTACACCCTCCCTAGAGGCCTAGACTCTACAAATAGTTTTTGTTATAAATGAAATTATATTGGGTTTTTGTATACTTGATATGATTGATACAAGTAAAAAGAACAACTTAAATGTAGATCGATTGTACTTATTACTATTTTTAAATTGCAATTAGCAAGCAAGTCAATTTCGATCTTCAAACTATAATTTTTTTTTCTTCTTTTTAGTCGTATTGAAATGTTGTATTCTAAATGCAAATCCCAAGCTATATCTTTAAAAAACTGTAACGTTTGGTATAGCAAATAGTTTTTGAATTGTTTACTAAAAAAAAGGAAAGGAAGTCGGTGTGGGGATTCATATGTCAATGCTCTATACCAAAGAAAAAGAAAAAGAAAAAGAGCAAGGGCAGATTGGTCCTTTTAAAAATGTCAAACGAAAACACCAGGATCCCCGTGACCAAGTAAAATTATCTTAAGGAAATATACCACAAAATTAGTAAGAAATATTCGTGTAGATGAATACCATGTGCACTAATAGTATTTCTTAAAATATAATCAATCAAGTCTGAACATGATATGCCTCCGATATATTCTAAATTTTACTACTAGTACACGTAGTATATGTGTAAGTATATTATATTAGTTGAGTTGATGAGAGAGAGAGAGAAAGAAAGGGGGGTAATAATAATTCATTGAGATGAATAATACTAGAATATATATATCTATGGATTGTTGGGTGCCTGCCAGCTTTTGCCGAAGAATGAAGAAGAATGGGTACCAACCAACCAACACAAGTTGAAAATTAGACCTCTCATTTCCTTTAAAAAAAAAAAGAATCAATCAAATTCTGTTGTTGATGATCAAGATGAAGATGAAGGTGAAGGTGGTGTTGCTCTTCCTCTTTCTTGTAGTGTTGCCAATTAATGGAGACACAGATCCATCTGATGGTTTGTCTATTATACTAACTCAATTGTTTGTTTGTTTGTTTGTACAATTAAATTAATAATGGCTCATCATCATCATCATCATCTTCCATCAATCCATTTATGTTATGTTATGTTATGTGCAGCCTCTGCTCTTAGGGTGATGTATCAAGGGTTGAATTCCCCTGGGCAGTTGACCAAATGGACATCAAATGGTGGGGATCCATGTGGAGACAACTGGAAAGGAGTTAAGTGTTCAGGTTCAAGGGTCACAGAAATGTATGTTATGTATAGTATATATCCTTCCTTCCTTCCTTGCATGTTGCAAACAAACTGCAGCACATCTTCTTTAACTTTCTTTCTTTCTGTTTTTGTTTCAGCAACTTATCTGGTCTTGGGCTATCTGGTGGTAACTTAGGCTACCAGCTTCAAACTTTGACATCATTAACCAACTTGTAAGTATTAAGATTGCTTTGCTTACCTTCTAAAAAACAAATCTTATTCATGACAGACACTTTATATTTTTGTGCAGTGATATAAGTAACAATAATCTTGGGAACCAGATACCTTATAACCTTCCTCCAAACTTGCAAACACTGTATGTATTTACATTTTGCATCTTTCACTTTTGTTGCACTGCACTGCACTTCTCATAATCTTGTAATGCAGAAATTTTGCTGGATGTGGTTTCAGTGGAAACCTTCCATATTCCATATCACTAATGGCATCTCTAAAGCACTTGTAAGTGGACTTGAGTTTCTTTTCCTTATTATTTTTTTTTTTTTGTATAAGATGAAAACATATGATTCCTCCTATTTTTTAACCAGAAATGTCGCCCGCAATCAACTTAGTGGTCAACTGCAAGACATGTTCCAAAAACTTCCATCTCTGTCCACATTGTAAAGCTTCCATATCCCAGCCCAGCCCAATCCTTTCATTTTTATTTACTTTTAAACTGTTTAATTTACGTGTTAACACTTTGTTATGCTTCAGGGATCTATCTTTTAATTCTTTAACGGGTAATCTTCCTCAAAGCTTCAGCTTGCTATCCAGTGCAACCGATATGTAAGTGATTGATATTTTCTTTAAAACAAACATATTCATTACTGTCATGTTTCGTTTTCACAGGAATGTTGCCAACAACAAATTCAGTGGTTGGGTTCCTAGCCAGTTGAAGAACATTAATCTACAGTAAGCATCTGATTTGACATGCTTGCTATCCATGTATGCGGTATCCAATTTGTCTGTTAAATCAATAATCCACATGGCATGGCAGAAAGGATGGTAACTCATGGAACTCAGGAAGCGCACCCCCACCTCCACCCGGTGCACCAGCGACCCGTCGACCAAGGAGCCCATCTACCAGTGATGGTGGCAAGAAATCTGGGGTGAGTGGTGGAGCTATAGCAGGAATTGTGATATCAGTTTTGGTTGTTGGTGCCGTCATTGCATTCTTTTTGTTCAAGAGAAAATCGAGAAAATCATCTCATACAGACATTGAAAAAATGGAGGACCAACCTTTTGCTTCCCTTGCCTCACAGCCACAAGGTACCAAAACTTGAATATTTTATATGAAATAAATCCATTTCAATCCAACTGTTTTCGATCTCTTGCAGAACTGAAGTCTGTTCAAGCATTTGAAATTCCACCTGCAATTAATCTTAAACCCCCACCCATGGAACGTCATAAATCATTTGATGATGATGATGTCTCAGCAAAACCCGTGGTTCCCAAAAAAACAAGCGTCGCCCCAACAAATGTCATATCTTATTCAATACCAGATCTTCAAATTGCTACAGATAGCTTTAGTGCCGATAACCTTGTTGGCGAGGGGTCCATTGGTCGTGTTTTCCGAGCTCAGTTTGAAGATGGAAAGGTATAATATTTCGAATTCCACCCATTCATGATTATTTCTTATTGTACATGATACTGTGTTTGTAGGTTGTTGCAGTAAAGAAGATAAAGTCATCAGCTGTAGGTGCAGGGGAAGATTTCATTGATATAGTTTCTGATATATCAAGGTTACGGCATCCAAATGTGACAGAACTTATTGGGTATTGCTGTGAGCATGGGCAGCGCCTGCTAGTGTATGAGTTCCTTAAAAATGGTTCACTCTATGATTTCCTGCATCTATCAGATGAATACAGCAGCACGCCTTTAACATGGAATAACCGTGTGAAGATTGCTTTAGGGGCAGCACGAGCATTGGAGTAAGTTGGTGTTCCTTGTCTTGTCTCTAATTCACACATCATCATTTATTTATTTATTTATAATAAATTTTCTCTTCCAGATATCTACATGAAGTATGCTCACCGTCCGTTATCCATAAAAGTATAAACTCTGCCAATATTTTACTGGACTCAGAGCTGAACCCTCACCTTTCTGACTGTGGTTTAGCAAGCCTTGTTGAAGATGCAGATCAGGTAGGGTTGAAAAGTAACAAAACACTTTCCTAGTTATATATATGTCTTACTTTTAAATGCTACAGGAATTGGACAACAGTGCCCCAGAGGTTTCCATGTCTGGGCTATACACAATAAAAAGTGACGTCTATGGCTTTGGTGTCACCATGTTGGAACTGCTGACTGGAAGAAAACCATTTGATAGGTAATATTATTATTATTTATTCATGGCATTTGTTTGTTTTATAACGATAATATTGATTTGATTTGATTTGGACATCATCAGCTCAAGGACAAGATCAGAGCAGTCGTTGGTGCGGTGGGCAACACCTCAGCTTCATGACATTGATGCCCTTGCCAAGATGGTTGATCCTGCATTGAAAGGACTCTATCCAGTTAAATCTCTCTCTCGGTTTGCAGATGTAATTGCTCTCTGCGTACAGGTAGCTAATTGATATACATACATACATACATACATACATACATACATACATATGCATCTTAGCATCATCCTCATATAACATAATATGTTTTGATGATGTCAGCCTGAGCCTGAGTTCCGACCACCCATGTCAGAAGTGGTGGAGGCATTGGTTAGACTTGTGCAGAGGACAAACATGAGCAAGAGAACGGTTGGGAATGATACTCTGAAGAGGGAACCTTGAACACAGTTTATTGTATTTATATTGTTTGTTGCTTTCAATTTGATTTTTTTGTAAAATAGAAAATAAAAGGAGGATGTTGTTTATACAAGTATAACAGTGTTATAAATGTTTTTTTTTTAAATAATTTAAAATAGAGTAAATTACTGTTTTTGTCCGTGTGTTTTGAGTACTTCATGTTATGACAACAAATGATGGAACTTGTGGCTATTATATATGATAGAATTGAATCTCAAGAGCCTGTTGAAGTTTGATCATTGTGATTTGTGGGCTGAGGTTGAATTACCACCAAAGAATGGCATGAAGCTTTAAACAAGTGGAGAAAATTAGTTGAAGTGAATATGGTCCTTTTATGGTGTTTCTGTGATGAATGATAATAATGATGCAGTAGCAGCTAAACATTATTGTAATGCAATTTTTTTTATGAAGGCTTAAATGAATTCACCACAAAACAAATTTGATTTAAACCACTGGTAAGCCATCTGGAAATAACAACAAACATCTCATGCCCTTAGTTTAGCTGTACACCATGTATTTGGGAGTTGCACTGAACTTCTGATAACCCTTGATCACTTTATTCACTGCATCAAGAAAATCTTTTTCCGTCACCGTCTTCCGTTGGGCTCGAATCGCATACATTCCAGCCTCTGTGCACACACTTCTTATATCAGCTCCTGCATCCATCACAAACAACCAAACATCATCAATCAATCAATCTCACAAAACACTAAATTATCGACTATCCAAGAAAAAAAAAGACATACCAGTAGAATTAGGGCAAAGATGAGCCAAAAGTTCAAAACGAGTATCCCTTTCACAGTTCATTGTTCGTTTATGAATCTTAAATATTTGCGTCCTACTTTCCATATCTGGAAGCCCAAACTCCACTTTTCGATCCAGCCTTCCCGGTCTTAACAATGCTGGGTCAAGTGTATCAGGTCTGCAAGGTAACATTAATATATTATAAACACATAAACAAGACCAAAATGATTTTTAAAAATCTAAACCAACACTGCATACCTATTTGTGGCCGTCAGAACTTTAATATTACCACGAGCGTCAAACCCATCCAACTGATTCACAATTTCAAGCATGGTTCGTTGGACCTCATTATCTCCACCTACACCGTCATCGAAACGTGCACCCCCGATTGCATCAACTTCATCAAAGAAAACAATGCACGCCTTGTTCGATCTTGCCATCTGTCAAGAAAAACCCTCTGGAAATAATATTACTAAAAACTTTGGAATTTCTCATGATACCTGAAATAGCGCGGGGACCATACGGGGCCCCTCGCCAACATACTTTTGAACAAGCTCAATTCCAATAACACGTATAAAACAGGCATGAGTCCTATTAGCAACAGCAGTTGCTAAAAGTGTTTTTTCGACCATAGCAGAGAATTCCTTTGGGAGGATCGATTCCAAGTTGTACAAATTTCTCTGGGTAGCTCAACAACCTACATTGATCCCACAATTTAAGATAATGGTTCATGCAAATGATCATAAGTTGTAAGCAATAAACAAAACTAGTAACACACCTCTCTCATTTTCTCAATCTGTTGTTTACATCATCCACCAACATCTGGCTAGCTTTTCCTCAACTGTCATCATCTAGGGTCAGGTCAATCTTTGGTGGCAATGGAATCTGAATCTGATACTTATTGCGGTCGGTCAAAACTGCAAGCAGAGAAAATACAAATAAACATACTGTTCACCTGATGTGACTACAATCAGTGTATGGAGAGAAAACCCTGTCTGTCTAATTGGAAAAGGGGTGATACATAGAAAAAGGACAGACACTTGTGTCTGTTTATGTAAGTACCACCAGCTACATCCACTTCTCAACACATTTTTATTCATTTGAGCCAAAAAACTAGAGTCGGTTAACAGTCCAGTCATTACCAACATCAAACTACATGTTCACTAAAAATTAGATTTCTACAACTTACTAACAACCGAATATTACAAAAACTATCAGGCTATACAAAACAAAAAATTAGACTAATACAGGTAGGTATGCAACAATAGACACCAGCTTGCTAAACATCAGCTGCAAAGAAATGATAACAACAGACGGGTACATCCACCCATTCGCAAGGCCAGATAAGATGCTCTCCGTGATTAACCAACCCAAGCACATGGCACTAACCAGATCACACAATTGCAATAAACGGATCAAGCGCCCCAGCAGCTGCCTTACCACCAATGACGAAGGCAACAGGTAAAACACCAAATAACACTTATATGCAGGAAAAAGAACCTAGGCAGGCATGGTCCAGCAACAACAGAACCAAGCTCTATCCAATCAAATGATACTGATGCCAAAACCAACCTTTTGAAAAACATGTCACAATCAACTGTTTAACTACTTAACAGAAGTTTGGCCAGTAAATGTGAATATGCGATCGAATACATAGATGTTTTTCAACACCTTCACTTGTGGATTTCAACCGGCCCCCATTCTTAATGTTTTGTTGTATATGGATAATGTTTTACATCTTAAAACACTAAATTGTAATTAATAACTCATCTTCACACTCAAACAAAACATATTACTAAGACCTGACTGACGCATAGCACTAGTTAGGTTAAATTACCATACAGGCCCTCCAATCCTTTTGGTGGTGTGAACAAACACTAGAATTATGAATATTACTTGGAAACGCAACTGAAATCAATAAGATAAACTCGCTAGCTAGTTGAGTTGGACTACAATCATCAATCCTACACGTTATATTTTTTCCTTGCCTTTGTTAATGTGCGTATGTGATTTAATAACAAGAAACACTTAAAATTAAACACCATGTAGTTGAAAGAGGATTCAAACAATGAGAGACAGTTGAAGATATGGAATCCAAACACTGGTTATCCCCATCATCATTAAGCAGCCCAGCCCAGCATTCACATACAGCAGCATATTATGATTCAAACAAACAAACAAACACCTTGCCTACATAATCACACCATAATACTTGTATCAGAGAGCTATTACAAAAGAAGAGGTATACTTGTAATTGAATGAAAAAATGAATCAAGTCGCAGCAGGTTGCTGTAATTCTATCTAATACTCATCATCATATGTTACAATGTAACTTGTACTAAGCACTATAATTGGAGCTTATTCATCTCCTGCAATGAAATTTGGGACTTCCCCCTCACAGAGATACTCATCACATACTGACGCCGTTCCCCAGCCTCTGCGTAACCTAAGAATATCCTCTGTGAATGTTGATCCTGGAGCTCCAATAAAAACACTAGATAAAGCAGAAATAGTCTTATCAAGCATAGCTTCCACCTGCAAGAATAAATAGATGATTAGAAATAAATACTTCTCACCCAGAATACATTAGGCCTGCCCCATTACTGACCATTTTAAACCGAAGTCAACTCTCATCCACGTCTGCAAAACCCATCCATATGTTTATTTATTGTTAACCATATAATGAAATATAAAATACCCCTTAAGATTGTCATGAGTCCAGAAAACCTAAAGGGAATGATCAACTTCATGTAACAAAGGAAACTCTGCTAAATGGAACACTATCTCAGTCTGCTAATTGCTAAAGAAACTCTGTCGCAGCACTCTTGTTCTCTGTCTTCAACCATTCCATCAGGTATGTATGTTATTTTAAAATTTTAACCGATTTGCGTTATGTAGTTGTATGAAACAAGACGACGGATGATAAAAATTGTCTTATGTATTTCGAAAGTTTAACCCGGTTAGCATCATCAAATGGTATGGGTCATGAAATTCTTGGAGTTTATTTTATTTAAGATGAGAGTATGGTGGTGTTTTTCCGCTACTCTCCAGTTGATATTGTTTCCGTTCGTTTGCCTCCATCTGTACTTCTTGGTTAAAGAAAGAAGTAACTCAGGTCAGCAGATATAAATCTGAATTTTCTATGGTTATAATGATAAGCGGAAGCAAAACGGGTGTGTTAGCCAGGTCAACGGGTCAAATTGGGTAGTTTTGGTGTGGGTTAAAACGGGTCAGGTCTGGTTGGGCCGGTTGACTTGAAACAATTATTCTCTACAAGCTTAAATTTTAATAATTAACTAAAAACTGATTTGAGATGTTAAACAACATCATGTTTTGTGAGATGTCAACATGTTTGACCCATTTGATAGATTTTCTTTGTTTTGTGTAGATCAACTTTTAAACATGGGACCAAACAGAAGAGATTGGTTTTAAAAAGCGCGCCTCAGGCGTGCTTAAGCGCGAGGCGCAACAAGGCGCACACCCTAGGGCTTTTTCGCTCAGCGTCTAGAGTAATTACAAGAAGCGCCAAAAAGGCACGCTTTTGGGGGATTTTTCTGGCTTTTTTTAGCCTGAGGCGCCCACCTCCCGTACCCGAGGCGTTTTTATGCATCTAACTGTTGAACCTTGGGTTTTGTGGCTTGTACACGCAGCTAAAATCATACAAAACCTTACTTATAGGCTATAGCTATATTTTGGGTAGGGAAAGCTAAAAAGCTATGGGATATAGGGTGGAGATACAATAGGAAGTTTATTTGGCTAGGAAGGCTAGGAAGTGATCTTGACCATCCATTTAGTTAATCAAGGGCTAAGATTAAATCAGGGAAATTGAAGGGAAAAAAATAGGCGTGTGAGTTTGTTTAGGGGCATTCTAGTCAATCCAAGCCAATAGTTTCTCTCTCCTCCAATTCCCCCCCATTTTTTAAACGTTAATAACTCTTTCATACGACATTATTTTTTTATAAAAATTGCACCAAAAAAACGAGCGTTTTTTTATCTTTAAAACGAGTATACTATTGCTATATTTTCAAAAAAAATAATTTAAAACCCAGTTGCGTAAAACGCAATAGAAAACCCCCCAGTTACGTAAAACGCAATGAAAAAAAAACCTAAAAAATGACATTTTTCTAAAACGCAATGAACCAAAAACACAAAGAAATGACTTATTTGTAAAACGCAATGGCCAGAAAACACAAAGAAACGTCTTATTTCTAAAACGCAATAGCCTAAAAACTCAAAAGAAAATGTACTTTCTAAAACGCAATGGACTAAAAACACATAAAAATGTGTTTTACCTAAAACGCAATGCACCAAAAACCCAAACAAATGTCTTATTTCTAAAACGCAGTGGCTATAAAACACTTAAAATGTCCGTTTTCTAAAACGCAATGGACTGAAAACACATAAAAAAGTGTTTTACCTAAAACGCAATGCACCAAAAACACAAAGAAATGTCTTATTTGTAAAACGCAATGGCTAGAAAACACTTAAAAATGACTCATTCTAAAACGCAATTGCCTAAAACACAAAAGAAAGTGTTTTCTGTAAAACGCAATGGACTGAAAACACCTAAAAATGTGTTTTACCTAAAACGCAATGACTAAAAACACTTCAAAAATGTGTTTTACCTAAAACGCAATGACTAAAAACACTTAAAAATGTGTTTTTTCTAAAACGCAATAGTCAGAAAACACATAAAACTCTCTTATTTCTAAAACGCAATGGACACATAAAACTGTCTGTGAATTGTCTGTGAACTGTCTGGATTGTCTACGAATTACTGTCTTCGAAATGAGCCAATTTCTGGCAGCTCAACCCCAGCCAGGGGCTCTGCCCCTTGGACCCCGCCAGGGGCTGCCGCCCCTGGGACCCCGCTACCAGGGGCGCTGCCCCCGGACCCCCGCCAAGATCGTAAAACGCAATGACTAAATCAAAAACCCAGATTGTAAAAATGAAATTAAAGAATTTCTTACATGGATCGAAGTGATTTCTTCAACAATTGACGAAGTTTGAATGATAGAAACACTTATCAGCGCTCGAATCGAGTGATTATCTCCAAAATCACCGGAAAAAAACAAGATTTTTTATGAAATTAAACTGGGTTTTCTTCAAAAAAGCTGAAGAACACGTTGATCGGGTGTTTGAATCATTGATTTGTGATGAAAATCACACTATAATGTAGTGATTATTGAGATAGAAAGTGAAGAAATGGTTGAAGATGGTGGGTTTTGAAAATGGTGGGTTTTGAAGTTACTGGGTTTTGAAAAAGAAGAAGAAAGGGTTGGATTGACTAAAATACCCTTCCTCTTTATTTTAAATGTTGCCACATGTCCTAATCCTATTGCTTCCTACACTTCCTAGCCAAAATAAACTTCCTATTTGATCTTTTCCCATGGGATATATAAAAAATATATAATTAGCTTGCGCCTCGGGTACGAAAAGTCGCCGCTTTCACGCTTCGATTTTAGACCTCATCGCTTTTTTAAAACCAAGAGAAGAGTATTTCTCATGGTGGGCATGGGGCTTTAGATACAAATGAGTTAAATGAACAAATTGAGGAGTTGAATAAAGATTTAAATATTTAATCAAAGAAAGTATGTTTGATTTTTGTCTTATGGTTATTTACTAATTATTACTCACTTATGTCTTGTTGCATGAGTTAGGAATTGCTTCAATCATGTGGTGAAAGTCATTGTTTTTAAAATGGAGCTTTTTGCGCCTAGGTGAGTTTTTGAGCGAAGCACATTTAATGCGCTTCTGGTACCAAGGTAATTAAAGCGCTAAACAGGGCAATTAATGTTAATTAGGGTTTTT
>JARYGA010008659.1:0-32917 GCA_030545235.1 Helianthus tuberosus
AATTTTTATTATTCCAAACTGTATTTTCCCCCACTAAAAGATTTGAATTTTTAGATAATTTTTGTTAACTTTTACAAAATTTAAAGTAGGATAAAATATAATCTAAAGTGAAAGCATGAAGAAAAGAAAGTAAAGAGCTATTACACTCACTTCTATAAAGAATTTGGTGGCTTTCACTTGTTCAACCAATGATTGTGTTATGTTTTTTTTCTTATCTATCCCTAATATATATAAACAATATATGATAATAAATAATATTCCTAATATATATAAATAACATATAATAATAAATAAAAAATATTTGATTGTGTCATATGTTATAATTATATGAGACTAATATTGTTTTTCTTGTTTCTCCTATTTTACCTATTTGTATTATATCTCTTATTTTTGTAAATATATCTTATAATATCGTCTTATAATTCCTAAATTTTCATTACTTACTATTTACTATTTAATATTTAATATATCTTTTATTCAACTTGTGTGATGTATGAATTTTTAACCCAATGTTATTAATATATTAGGTTTTTGGATACTTTATTATTTTTTATAAAAGAATAATGTACTTCACTTTGCTATATTTAAATCTTTATTGTCAAACAAACAAACGTACCTAGTAAAATCATACGTAGCAAACTATTGGTACGGGTGATGATAGGATTTGTGAGTTTTCCTTTATCCCGTAAGATAGAGAGACCGCTCTCACTGAGACCTCCCAGGTCCAAAATACCTTTTTCTGACATGTAAAATAAAATATCCAAATAAACAGGTAACATAAAGTATGGCACATGGAATCAAAACAATAACACAACAATAGGTAATGGAAATAACATTTGTAAGCTATTGATAACACAACATTGTTGAGAACGCTAGAGTAGTAACATATAAAACAATAATATATATGAATAAGGTAGCACGATTCTTCTTGAAAGCACCAATACGCTCCCCTAACAAATGTATACAATGTTTTAAAAACCGGTAAATACCGGCCGGTTATACCGGTATTACCGTTTTCAGATGTAAATCCGGTACGAAACACCCGGGTAAATAAGTTAAACGCATAAGGTTTGTACCGGCGGTAAAATCCGGTATAACGGTTTGAAACGTAATACCGGTACCAGCCCAGGGTTATTTTAGTTTGGGTTGTTACTTATTTTTCTTATATATGTTACTTATCTTATGTAATTTTTATATATTATGATTATTCGTAACTAAAAATTCTTATTTAAAATTGTATGAAACGAAAATAGTTATCTCTAGTTGATGAGGATGGCGATAATAGTGAATTTCATCTTTTATGTGATCGTGAATTTGATGTATTCAACACTCAAATGGCTTAAGCATATCGTAAACTTTCATTTAAAAGAGCTGGTTGGAAAATTGAATAATTTTCGATTTTCTTTTAGATTATTTTTTATTATGGATTTACTTTTGGATTATCTTTTAATATGTAATCATGCATTTTTTGGATTAACTTTTGAGTTGATGTTGAAATTTAAGAAATTATAGAGTTATCTAGTCAACCCGGTTGAACTGCTCGGTACAACCTGGTTCAACCGGTTAAACCATTTTTTTAGTATAATCCGGTTTGATTTAAAAACCGGTTTTTAAAACATTGAATGTATACGCAAAGACCATGTTACAATATCGCTAAGGCTAAGGCTAAGGCTACCAAAAGTGTAAAAAGAGATAAGGACCCTATATAAAATTAAAAACTCTAAATGCTTCCCTAAAAGTCCGTTACTTTTATTCAACGTTCTCAAAAACTCCTATCCTAAATTATGTGATTTTTCCTAATCTGTTAATCCCATGTCAGTCTGGGTTTGCCTTTGCTCCTCTTCTCATTTACTGTGATAGTTTTCATGGTTTTTATTGGTGTCGTATTTTTTTTTCTCTTCACATGCCCAAACTAACTCAATTTCTTTTCCCTCATCTTATTCAAGATGTAAGCCACCCTCAGTTTATCCTAAAAAAAATCTATTTCTTATCAAGTCTAACATTGTGTTCCCACACATCCATTCACCACATCAGTCGTATCCATGTTATCACCAGCTTTTTCACGTTTGTGTCTTTTTGGTGGTTCATCAATCGGTCCCGTATAACATAGCTAGTCGAACTGCAACCCTATAGAATTTCTCCTTTGATCTTGTTGGGAACCTCTAGCTGTCACTATTCCTATGGCCTCATCATTGTATATGTTCTATTTACTCTTTACAAACTATCCTAAATACTTAAACTAGTTTTAATGGTGATTTGGGTTAATGTATTTGAGGATTATTGTTTGTAGTATAATGGGTAATCATATTGAAATATTTTATGACAATTTAATGGAAAGTAATGAACATATGGCTTTGTATATGTGTCTAGGTTTATGTTAATTCGACAAACAGTTTACCGTCGGATAATCGTGTCAAGTACACTCCTAGTTGGCTTGGTTAAGGATCACACGTTTGGTTGGTAAGTATACTGACCATGCTATATGTTAGTGGTGAAATTTATATTGACGGTGTCTAATAATCTATTTAGTCAAATCAACCATGATATCTACAATTTGAACAAAACTAGTATCGGGGGCATAAAACCATGCAAAGTGGAACTAATGCCACACCACTACCAGTAATCAACGCCGAAAAACTCATAAAAACAAAATAAATAGAAAATGAGAAAATAAAACCGAATGAAAAGCAGATGTGAAATCGTTGAACCATGCACACCCATTGCGGCTTGTTAATGCGAAAAATTGAGGCTGAAACGTAAAACATAGAAAAATACCTAAGTCGATCTAGGACCCGTACGTTGCGACGAACTTCTCAAATGGGAAAAAATAGACGAAAAAACTTTGAACCCACACACACGTTGCGACGTGTTAACTCGCAAAATTTTGAACGAGACGTAAAACAACAAACTTGCGAAAGATGAAAACTATGGGGGCCAAAGTTGAAAGTAAAAAAGTATTGGGGTTGAATTACAAAAGATGAAAAACTTTGTGTTAAAAGTAAAAAACCAAAGAGGTTAAATTACAAAAATAAGATGTTTTGGGTTAGAAGTAAAAAATATTAAAAACTTTTTTGAAATACTACCTAAATATAGGATACAACAACATAAAACACATACATACATGTTAATTTATAATATGGAAATTCCCAACCATCGAACATGACTATATTTCCATATAATGTACAACTTTTTTGTAACAATAATTTTTAGATTTTTAAGATAAATACAATAAAACTTTCACTTGCGGGATTTGAAATTCTAATGTTTTATTTTGAACGGCCAGCGAATCCTCTAAATGGGTTACTGGCGAAATTCACCACATCGGGATATACTCGCCTCCAAACAGGGGAAAACCCTCACCTAGGGCCGAAGCCCGTGAATACTCGCCCGAAGGCACAAAAGTGCGGTGAGGTAAAACCCGCTCAGTTCAAGGATCGAACTAGCGATCTCCACCTATTCGCCTAGTTTCCCATCATCACCAGGTGCCGCAGAAAATAATGAGGAGGGCAAGAATCGAACTTGGGTCCCTTAGAACACCAGGATTGAAATTTTAATCTTTTGATTGTGGGATATACCGAATAACCACTACAATGTCTCCTTGAAACCTATACTTAGGGGTGAGCAAAAAGAAAAACCCGACCCTACCCGACCCGACACGAGAACCGATCAAACATAAAATATAGAACCGATTCACTACCCTATATATAGGGTCGGTTCCGGTCCATAGGTCAAAGTCGGGTTTCACCATGAAAAGAACCGAGAACCGACCCGACCTGACCCGATTTTATATGAAAAATTGGAACCGATCTAAATACCTAGGTACTTGGGTTTGGGTCGAGTTAGGTATATTTTCGGTTCGGTTCTTGGTTATTTTTGATCCGGACCTAAACTTGCTCACCGACCTATACTTAATTTGTATTTACAAGACCATTGCGAGACAATAATGATGTTTTTGTCTCTTTCTATAAACTAGTAATATGACCCGCGGGCTATGCACCGCGGGCCCGTTGCAAAAATCAAATGGGTTTCTCCAAATGTTATGTCATGTGTTAACCATTTAAAAACACGTGTTTCGACGTATTCGATTCAACTCAATGTAACCTATATAAGCATTGTGGCTTAATCAAAACAAAAAATAAATCGAGTTTACACCGTACAATTATAATGTATTATATGTGACCTAACTTATACATAGAAAACATACCAAAAAAATCATAAAACGTGAATAACTGGCATTTGTAATTAAAAAGAGCTTATTATAGCTTAAAAATAGAAACAACAAAAGGAAGAAAAAAAAGACATTCAACTATAAGTGTTTTGGAAAGTGAAAGGACCAAATTCGAGAGGTGTAAAAATCGACCTTGATTTTTGGTATAGATATGTGATAATATAATAGTAATTTTACTTGTAGTGTATTGTGATAGGGTCGAAAATATAGAATAACTCAAATTTATAACCTCTAATGAAAATGTATTATATATAACCTCACCCGGTTTGGAACAAAATTTACGTCGAAGCGTAAGCCAACAGAAAACGTACATAAAATAAGCACGGAAATGTATTATATTTAAGTTGATTCGTTTTTATGTATAGTAGTCTAGGGGCTAAAGTTGACATTTTTAAAGCTTTGAATGTAGTAAATTACAAAAGAAAAGGCAATGGATGATGGTGTACGTGGTAAAAAAAAAAAGGAGGGATCCTAAATAGAAAGTCCACCGACTTTCATATTTAAGATAGATACAATAAGTCATGCTTAATCAATAGGAAGGGAGTATATATTGTTTGTATGTGTGGTAATTTTTTTTATGTCGCCATATGTTTTGTATTAAATATTAATTAAGTTATGAAGATCCGCAAGTAACATATTCTTAGGTGGCATTATCTCTTTTGATTTGATCAACATCCAACATATATTTTAATAATGTGATAGGCTTTTAGGCAATGATACTAAAAGTTCTCTGTTTTCTAATTTTTTTTCTTGAAAAAATTCTTCGATTGAAGATTGAATAATAATCTCTATAAGAAAACGTCACATCAAAAATATGTTATGAAGTTAGGATCCTAAAGATAGGAAGTCGTAGGAAGGGTATCAAACGAACTCTGATTAAACTCATTCAAGCGATATTAAAACTGTTTATCGAACTCTATGATATGAGATTTAGGTTTCGTTTTTGGATTTTTAGCTTGTAATTTTAGAATTTCTGTTTAGATTATTGTGTCTTTTATATATTTTCGTTTATGTGACTTGTTATATCTTTTTTTCCTTAACATTGTGTTATATTTTTTGCGATCAATTGTGTCTTTTTACTCTTCTCATTTTTAGGAGACTTTAAAGGATAACTTTACCAAAATGCTTTATAACTTTGCAAGCCAACATTAAAATCAAGTTCAAAAAACACAAAAGGGAAATATAAAATTAGCAATCTAAGTGTATCTCCAACAATAAACCCCCTCCGACAATAAACACAAAAGGAAAAAATAAAATTAGCAATCCAACACCAGAAACAAGTTATTTGGAAGCGGGTCTATCTCTATGGAAAGGGACAAGGGTTGTTCTTTTTTTAACAAAAAATTTGTGACTTCTTGGCCAGCTTTTATTGTTAAAAGCTGACGAACCACTGAAGTATTACGTGTCACAAGCGGAATTATCCGATCATATCCATCTCTACTGGACATAATACCTATACACCAATTCAAGAAGATATTAAGGGCATGTTTGGCTAAGCTTTTCAAAACAACTTATTGGCTTATTGACTTATCAAAAAGCCAATAAGTTGTTTTTGTGTTTGGCTAAGCCAAAAGTCCTTTTAGAAATGGCTTTTTGCAAAGAAGAAAAAGGAGGTTTCAAGAAGTCACAATATTGTGACTTCTTGGCCAGCTTTTAACTTTTCAAACTACAAATTACCAATATACCCCTTCTTTACCCCCTTATATCTAAAAGAATGCCCATTTTAGTCATTTTACATCAATAAGCTAATCCAAACACTTTTTTTAAAAACTCCTTTTCAAAAAGTCCTTTTTCCCAAAAGTCATTTTCCAAAAGTCCTTTTTAACTATAATAAGCTTAGCCAAACATGCCCTAAATCAAAGGTGTTCATCTGGATTAAAAAATCAGGTTGTACAAAAAAACATGGGATTAGGAGTCGTGGTGGGCTTATGTAATTGTATTCGGTTCTATTTTGGTGTTTGTGTCCTGTATACAATTTCATAGTTTTTTATTTAAAGTTAGTTGTGTATTAAAGAGGTGAAGGGTTCAAATTTTATTAAATGTTTAAGTAAGAAAAAAAAAAACTATTAGTAATATATTACACAAGACTAGCTATAAGTTTAACTAAGCCCGATTTTAAAATAATACATCATAAATCAATTTTAGCAAAAGAGGTGATCAAGATAAAATAAAGAGTAAATTACGTTTTTAGCCCCTGTGGTTATATCACTTTTACTATATTAGCCAAAAATAAGAATTTTTAACATATCTGCCCTCATGGTCTCTATAACTAACCATTTTGGCCCCTAAGTCTAGAAATCATGGGGGCCAAAATGGTTAGTTATAGAGACCATAGGGGTCAAAATGGTTAGACTTAGGGGCCAAAATGGTTAGTTATAGAGACCATGGGGACAGATATATTAAAAATTCTTATTTTAGGCTAATATAGTAAAAGTGATGTAACCACATGAGCCAAAAACGTAATTTACTCTAAAATAAATGACGAACATATTATTAAAAGTTTTAATACAATATGTATTATGTCTTGATACCGTACTCAGATCAATTTAAATAGGGTATATAAATTTATGACTGTTAGTTAAGCAAATCAATGACAACAGTTCAATGATGGGTAAAATATAAAATGGGTCATGCTCACCACTCATTGATTTTTTATTATAGTTCCTTTTGGCATTTTTTTAGATGCTTTAGGGTGAGAGGGGCACTCCCCTCTTAGGGGAGTCCCCTCTCTTACGCACACCCAATCAGGTTATGCCACGTCAACTCTCCTTACACCCTAATTTGATGGCGGCACTCCCCTCTTAGGTGACTTGTTTTTTTATTAAAAAAAAAGAAAAATAATTGATTGGTTGAAAATGAGGGTGGCCCCACCATCTCCTCTCTCCTTCTTCGGTGAAACCTCCCCGCACCCCCTCCCCGCACCGATGGCGCCGGTGTTCCCGAGCGGGGACTTCGGTCACCGCACCCACTCCCCGCTGGTGCCCCGTTCACCCTTATAGTCATTTCTATTAATCCAAAATTATCTGTATAGTTAATTTTTAATATATATAAAAAAGCTGTAGTTTATTCTTTTTTATTTTATTACACTTTTACTAACTTTAAGTACAATCTTACTATATTTTTATGAAACTAGTTTATGTGAAAAAAAAAAAGAATGTCTACTCATATACTATGTTTTTTTTAATATCTTTAAATACATCTCACACTTATACGACGTTATATGTTTTTTTTAATATCTTTAAATACATCTCACACTTATACGACGTTAGAGTAAAATCTTAAACTGATAAAGCGATGTATGGTGTTGTTATATGCATAGTGGAGGGTTTAAATGAGAATTTTTTTTTGTAAGAATAAAAAAGAACAAACTTCAACCAATAATAATGCTTCATTTTACTTCATTTAATTTTTGTATTTAATATGGGTGTAAGGGTATATTGGTAAAATTAGATAGATCATTAATTGTTAGTCTTCCTTTTTAATAACTAACTAAATTAAATTATGTAACTTATTTTAAAAAAATATATATTTTTTCAAAGAAGAAAAAAATTAATTTAAAGTGTAGGATAAATTATGAGGTGTGTAGGATGAATTACGAGTTGTGTAGGATAAATTTCAGTATGTGTAGGATAAATTTCAAAAACGTGTAGGATAAATTTTGATGTGTCTAGGCAAAAATTTTAGTGTGTAGGATAATACTCTTTATGACTAATTAATTAGTAAAAAATAATAATAAATTAGATGAGAGAAAAACTATTTAATGTTATACAATTGTACCCTTTATTCTTTTTATTCTCAATTTAATTTTCTTCTCAAATGAACCTCCCCCTATATGCATATAGGTTTTATCATTTTCATGTTTTATATTTTGAAAAATCTTTTTTGAGTTAAAACTATGCCTTAGAGTCATTCTATACAGTTTTCTAAAACTAGGAAGAGCACAAAGACATAATGAATCACAAAATATCACATAATGCCTAACAAAATATAACACAATGCTGAGCAATATAACACAATGCAGAGGAAAAATAACACAATGAATCGAAAAAAAAAAACACAATGATAAAGATAAAATAAACACAATACCAAATAAAAAGTCATAATGACCTGAAACAAAAATGCTAAAATCTATAAGCTAAAAAACCAAAACCTAAAACCTAATATTATAGAGTTTGACGAGACGATTCCAATACCGCTAGAATGAATTCAATCAAAGTTGTTTGATACCTTTCCTACAACTTCCTAATTTTAGGAGAATATATATTTGAACTAACCCTAAAACCATTGCCAAAGTTGTAAAAAGAAAAATTAGATAGCCCTAAATTCCAATAAAATCAAGGTTTAAAGAAAATATAGCAAAATAAGTTTTAAATTAAAGAGTATAAATTACTATTTTTGTAATTTTTTTAAAGTGTATAATGTTACTCTAATTCATCTAAGGCTATTTTTTCACTTAATCTATATATAGATTGGTCATTGGTTATATAATTGTATGAAATATCACATTTAAAATAGTAAGTATAAAGATACATGTTTATGCATTTCTCGTACTTCGTTATTTAAAATTAGTTTTGTATTGAAATCCTTTCACATACACATATATAGGCGGTGATTTCTATACATAGATAAGAAGTGTACTATGCCATATGACATGTATATTTTAGAGCATTTGTATATGTGCGTTTCATGTGAAGAGATAAAATCAATAAATAAGATTTTTTCAAGATACCCTTACACTTCACTTTTTTTCTACATTTTCATCTTAACAATTGATTTGAAAAATGAATAGTTAAAATTACTTTTCATCATAATCAGGCAAAATGAACTTTTCATTTGATTTTACCCATATGGTCCATATACTAATTACACATTATATGTATAAGTAGTTATGGATCGTTATGTATAACATCACATCACCTATATATTTATATATAATCACGCAATATTATGTGTGTCTACATTACACATATTTGAAAACTTTACTTTATTAACATTCTATTTGAAAACTCATTTTTCAAAACATTTAAATAATATTGAAGCATATAAAAATAATTTTCACCAAAAAAACTTTAAAATTTAGATAAACAACCAACACTAGTCCTCGAATGGTGGCTATGGATATTTAAGTTTCATCTATGGTGGGCCCGAATGAATTTTCATCTCCAGGGCTAAAGTTCGAGTCTGGGTGATAAGAGTTTCTCATTGAGAGGTTTAAATTGTGGATCTATTGTGCGAGGGGCTCTCTAACGCTGACCCGGTTAAGACAATGTATGCTAGACTTCCCGACATTCGCGAATAATTCACACCTTCAAAAAAAAAAGATAAACATATATAAAACACTGACTTTCTAGTTTTTACTCATTTAAGTTAAAACTGACTTGCATTTTATCACGAAATTAACACCGTGTCAACTTAGGCTGGACGTGGCGTTCTTAGCCCAACATGTGTGAACCCTTACCACCAACCAATTATAGTGAAACCTCACCTCAACCCGTGTGAACCCAAACTAACCCATACCACTTGTAGTCGTGTTCTAGCTTCATCACTTGAACCTCCACACTTCCTAAGAAATTTAACACCCTCTTTCTCTTTCCTTTTCACTCCACCATTCCTCAACCCGCCCTGGTTCACGAACCTAAGATCGATCCCATTCAATCAGATTGGGGTTACGACACTGTTCTTGTGGAACCTATGCAACCCCGGATCCCATCACATTAGGGGTGTGTACGGTTCGGTTTGGTTATTAGCATTATCCGTAACTGTAACCGAAGTCATCGGTTAATCGGTTCGGTTAATTCGGTTTATTTGTCGGTTTTCGTTTCGGTTAATAACCAATTCAAACAAGGGCTAATTTTTTTTTGCTTAAAAATACATGTAATGGATGTATAAATACATGAAATAGATGTATAAATACATGAAATGAATGTATAAATAAATGAAATGGAGGTATACATACATGAATAGATGTTTAAATACATAAAATGGAGGTATAAATAAATGAAATGAAGATATAAATAAATGAAATGAAGACATAAATAAATGAAATAGATGTATTATTACATGAAATGAAAGTATAAAACATGAAATACATGAAAAAGAGGTATAAAAGCTAGAAATATAAAAAAAATAAATTGTTCGGTTCGGTTCGGTTAATTTTGGTTAACCGATGGTAAAAAAAATATCCGTTAACCGACTTTCGGTTAATTCGGTTTCGGTTAATTTCGGTTCGGTTTTGTCGGTTTTCGGTTCGATTTCGATTAACAGTTCGATTATTACACACCTACATCACATGACGCCCCTTCCATCCTTATAAATAAACTCATTTTCTTCAACATTCCATATTATTTCTTACAACTTTTAGTAACTTTTTTCTAAAAAGAACATGTCATATGCATATATAAATAAAGAAAATTTAAGTTTTTTGCTTTTATCTATCTGTGCCATTTACTGCCACATAAACCAAAGTGACCCCTTGTGGTGGTGTCTGAAACTTTTCTTAAACAAGCAGATAAAGGGAAGAAAATATTAATAATTCCAAAAGATTCCCCAGCTATTTTTAATACATTTATTATTACTGCCACTTCTTTTATTTATTCACTCACTCATACACATTTCTTCATTATTTATTTTCTCGAGTTAATTGCTCGGATGGTCCTTGTTATTTTTCGTTTTATCACGTTTAGTCCACACCTTTTGAAAATAGCAGGATAGATATATTCCCTATAGTTTGTTATTTGGTTATTCGGATAGTCCCCTGAGTAGATGTCAGTTAGTTTGAAAATAGCAGGCATGCTCCCTATGGTTTGTCATTTTGTTACTCGGATAGTCCCCAGAGTAAATGTCAGGGACTATCCGAGTAACAAAACAACAAACCATAAGAATATACTTGCTATTTCCAAAAGATGAGCACTAAACGTGAAAAAAACATGAAACCACAAAAACCATCCGGGCAATTAAATTTTCTCATTTTCATTTTTCCTTTTTTTTTGGTGCGAGTTTGACAGCAGATCAGATCCCCACCGAAATAAATTATTAAATTCACCATTATACCCCCAATCTTACATAAAACCCTCAACATTTCACCTTCTTTTTTGTTTTTTTAATTCTTCACCCAACAGTAGTATCATCTTCTTCTTGTTCTTCTTACTCTTACTATTCTTCCCCCCATCATTTCCATATCATGCTCACCGGAGTTTCCCCTAGCTCCGGCGACTCTTCTGCCGCTTCACCGGTTCAACCCACCTCCACCACCGCCGCCGCCGCCGAGCTAGGATTCAGTGAAGATGAAAGAGGAAAACCCGACGACGGCGGCGGCGGTGGTGGCGGCCGGAGTTCCGGCGGGAACCGGTGGCCGCGGCAGGAGACGCTGTATTTACTTAAAATACGCTCTGATATGGATGTAGCGTTCCGTGATGCTAGCCTTAAAGGCCCCCTATGGGAAGAGGTTTCTAGGTAGTTTGGAATTTGAAACCCTAATTTCTTTTTCTGGTCATCAATGAGTATCTCTAACTGACTACGAGATCTACTATGTAACGGATTGTAGACCTCGTGTCAGTTTCAGATTCCAAAACTGACACGAGGTCTACAATCTAACAAATTTGAATGGTTTTTGTTTGAAATTGAAATTGAAATAAATTGTTTGAGTAATATATAATTGTTGTTTTTTGTTTTTTTTTTCAGGAAATTAGCATCGCTTGGCTTTCATCGAAGTGCGAAGAAATGCAAGGAGAAATTCGAAAATGTTTATAAATATCATAAAAGGATTAAAGAAGGAAGAAGTTCAAAAGCAGATGGAAAAACCTACAAGTTTTTTGAACAATTACAAGCTTTAGAAGGTAGTCCTTCTGCCACCGGTAACCACCACCAGCCACCGCCGTTGCCGCTACCGCTACCGCCTCCGGTTGTATCGAAACCGGCTCAAGTTACAATCACATCAATGCCTTCTGTTGCAACTCCGACGGAGTTGCAACAGAATAATGTGGATCCGATCTCGGTTGCAGCGCCGGCGGTGGCGGTGGCGATGAATGTGAATGTTAATAACGCGGGTGGGTTTCCGTTTTCGCAATTGAATGTGTCGGAGTCGAATTCGAGTGGTTCTTCGAGTTCGTCGGAGGAGGATGAGGTCGTACCGGAGAAGAGGCGGAATCGGAAGCGGAAATGGAAGGAGTTTTTCGGGAGGTTGATGAAGGAGGTGGTTGAGAAACAAGAGGAGTTGCAATCGAAGTTTTTGGAAGCGTTGGAGAGGCGAGAGCGCGATCGGATAGCGAGAGAGGAAGCGTGGCGGATGCAGGAAATGGCGAAAATGAAACGAGAACACGAATTGCTGGTTCAAGAAAGATCCATGGTCGCTGCGAAAGACGCGGCTGTTGTTACTTTCTTGCAGAAAATTACGGAACAGAATCCGAATGCGGGTATACCACAAATGCCCGCAATGCAGTTATTGCAACAACAACAGCAGCAACAACAACAACAACAACCGACACGGGTGGAACAAGCACCAGCACCACCAGCACAACCGACACCACCAATGCAACAGCAACCACCGCCACAACGACAACCACAACCACAACAACAACAACAAACACCGCTCGCCTTAGCAGGTGCAATCATTCATCAAGTTTTAGAATCACAATTAATAAATTTGACTCATGATTAATTTATGTTGATTTTGTTGACTCTGATGTACTATTTGAGTGAGATTTTACTGGGTACATTTGATTTGATTGTTAATTCTGACAATTCCTATTGCAGCTACACCTGTATCCGTGCCTGTACCTGTACCTGTACCAGTACCTGTTCATGCTCCACTACCTCTGGCGGTGAAGAATCCCGAAATCGCGACCGGAGAGAACATGCTACAACCGAGCCCATCACGATGGCCGAAAGCAGAAATTAACGCACTCATCCAGATTCGAACAAATCTCGACACGAAATACCAAGATAGCGGACCGAAAGGGCCGCTATGGGAGGAGGTATCGACAGCGATGAGAAACCTAGGATACAACCGGAACGCGAAACGGTGCAAAGAGAAATGGGAGAACATCAACAAGTACTACAAAAAGGTTAAGGAAAGCAGCAAGAAACGCCCCGAGGACTCGAAAACCTGCCCGTATTTCCACCAGCTGGACGCCATTTACCGCGAAAAAGCAGCAACTGGCAGTAGTAGTAATAATAATAGTAATAGTAACCCGGGTGGTCTCAGCATAAAACCCGAAACCCAAATGGCTATAATGGCCCGACCGGAGCAGCAATGGCCACATCCGGCCGTCGTTCAGCTACAGCAACAGCAACAAGCACACCAGTACCAGCAGAAACAACAACAACAACAACAACAACTGCAGCAACAGAATGCGGATCTGAACGAAGATGATTACGATGAAGAAGACGACGACGACGAAGACGAAGAAGGGGGTGAGTATGAGATTGTTCCAAACAAGACATCATCAATGGCTTCAGCTGAATGAATGAAATATATAGAAAAAATGGAATAGAACACATTGCAGATGTGGGTCATGAGTTGCAGAAATTGTCCAATGGGTAAACGGGTCGGGTTGCGGGTCGAGTTTTGGATACTTGAAACAACAAACACATGTGGTGGGGGAGGGTGGTGTGACTGTAACATTGTAAGTTTTTGTTTTTACAGTGGTTTACTTTTTTATGATTTATTTATTATTTTGCAAGAATAAAATAATGAGAGAGATATAGAATCAATCAAATAATTTAATAAAAAAAATTAAATTGTAATTATGTATTTTTGTTGATGGGGTGTAAATGTGAGAGATACTTTTCTTTTATAATTATCAGCATTTATGTTTGCATTATTATTATTTTATGTGCAATTTTAATGCCTGTTTTATTTTGTTTTCTATATTTTATATTTTGTCAATTTTAGCTTTAATGAGCCGGTTATATAATCAGTCCGGTTGTCTCTGTTAGACCAAACGGTGTGACTTAACGCGCCCTGTCACCTCATCCTCTTTGGCACCACATGTCGCCCCTCCTCATTTCCTGGGCGTTATACATCTCTTCGCCAAACAAATAACGTATAGATGACCGTTGGTAAACGGTCAAATTGAAAAAAAAAAGCAAAAACTTAAAATTTTTATTATATATATACATCTATTACACAAACCAATCATAAACTCATTCACTAAAACCTACAAATTCTATCCAATCATTAATAAAAAATGTCATCCGACTCTTTATCCAAGGGAGTGATAAACGACATGCTTATCGCAGTGACTTAGGAGGCAATTCAGTATTTGCGAGAAGAAGCCGAATCGTCTACAACGCGTAGCAGACAAGCGCCTCTTGAACGAGATCGGTTAGGTGCTCATGACCGTTTAATGAATGATTATTTTGGTGAAAATCTCTTGTACGACGATGCACAGTTTAGGCATTGGTTTCGTAGTCGTCGTCTTTTTTAAAAATTTCTGATGATCTTGTGGGCCAATATCCATTTTTCACACAAAGAGAAAGTGCTAGTTGAAAAATTTGGATTTTCTTGAATACAAAAGTGTACAACCGCAATTTGGCAACTAGCGTACGACATGGCGATCGATGCGTTGGACGAATACCTAAGGATGTCAGACAGAACTTGCCGTGACAGTCTTGACAATTTCTGTGAAGGTATTCGTTAATTATTATTATGATTAT
The DNA here is from genome assembly GCA_030545235.1 of Helianthus tuberosus. Taxonomy (NCBI): domain Eukaryota; kingdom Viridiplantae; phylum Streptophyta; class Magnoliopsida; order Asterales; family Asteraceae; genus Helianthus; species Helianthus tuberosus. The sequence continues at coordinate 14,885 of JARYGA010008659.1, forward strand.
TATTGTATTTTTATTTATATTAGTATTCCTGTTATTATTTTTATTATTATTAATCCTTTTATTATTATTATTATTATTTATTATTGTTGTTATAATTTGTAGTTTAATAATGTACTTTGTTAGGTGTTATCTTTCTTTACGGAAGACGATATATAAAGGATGCCGACAACTACGACGTTCCACTTTTATACCAGGCGCATCAATGGATACACGGGTTTCCAACCATCGAGGATCCTTGAAAAGATTAAGATGGGAAACGTAATGTAAACGTGCATCATCTTGCATAACATGATATTGGAGGACTCCGGCATAGTTTTTTGTGCCGAGTATGTTGAAGGTAACCAACCGGCGAACCTACTACTTACCTACGCTCAGAAAGAAGCGGTCTGAGCGAGGATACGTGACAGGGACATGTTGATACGTGTTTTGACAGTTAGCTCGATTAGTCATTTGGGTTTATTTGTAATTAATTGTAACTATAGTAGGTTGGGCTTGAACTTGTAACTAAGGTTACCGATTACGAACATTAGACTCAACCAAACAAATTGTAATAAGTATCTTCATAATAGGGCCAATTATTGAATCGGTCACCGTACAGATTTACTGGTCAGACGAATCAAATCGTGCTAATTTAATCGTTCAAAAAAAGGATGGTTCACAGATACCAACTAATTTAACTGTCCGAAAAAAGGATGGTTTACAAATACCTAGGGCTGTCATATCGTGTATACCCGTACACGATAAGATGCGACACGATAAGACACGATACACGAAATCCCATACACGAACACACGAACACGACACGATATACACGAAAATTACCTGTTAATACCTATTAACAAGACAGTTCGACTGTTATACACGAAAATTACCTGTTAACACGAACAAAAACACGAACACGACTTGCTATCTGAGAGTTACAGAGGGAGTTTAGGGTTTTATTTTTTTTTGAATTGAATGAGGAATGAAAATAGAAAGGAATTAAAGAACCTACACGCACATGGCTGATGAGTTTTATTTAATTTAATTTCTTATCGTGTTCTAATAGGTAAACAAGTATTTAACCTGTTTATACACGAAAATTAACATGTAATCTCGTGTCTACCTGTTTGGTACACGATACCTGTTTACTTCGTGTAGGTTCGTATCGTGTATTCGTGTAAAATTACCAGCCCTACAAATACCGACTCGGTGTTAGCCCTACAAATACCGACTCGGTGTTTGCAGTTCCTTATCCAATCTGATTTGATTATAAAAAAAATATTGCCTGTAATAAAATATGAGAATTAAAATATCTAAATAGATAATGAATAAAAAAACATTGCTGTTTCGTCAAAGATGAAAATACATTATCTAAAATGAATGGTGATAAAATATACTATTTTGCGAAAAATAAAAATAAAACATTTAAAAGTTGACCTGAAAATGTCACTGTTATGTTTATTTAATCCAATAAAAGCAACCATAAAACACAATTTGAATTACCGTTCAGCAAAAGTTTATTTAAAAGATATCATATATTCTATAACCGATTAATATTAAATTATTATATTATTACCAATGAGAAACCTCAAAAACGGTATAAATTATGTCGTTGTTCTATTAATTAAAATTTCTTAACACATGAAACTGATATAATAGTAAGGATTTTTTTTTTCTCACTTCTGGACCGATTCTCTTTGATTAAATTTTGTAATATTATTTTTGGTTAAACCAATTTTTGACTATATATACAGGTGTATGTAATATGAAGTATGAACCTAACGTATTTAAGCAATAGACCTAAAAATAAAAACAATATATTCAAACTTCAAAGATATGGACATGTTTGTACCAAATCTTAGCCGTCAAAATACAATACAAGGTGTATTTGCAAGTGAAATTTTAAAGATAAAAATCTAATACATTTGCACCGAAGAATCTTTGGCCTAGCAGTACCAAGTTGTGTAAATGGTGTTTCTCCCAATGGGGTCGAAGGTTCGAGGCCCATGATGGACACTTGTGTAAAATTAATAGTATATAAGTGGTTTGGTTCAGATTGCATAATGACACCCTATTTTCCACTTTTAGCGTACTGACACTCTGTGGTAGACATTTCACCACACTCTGCAACCCTGTGGTTTGGTCCAGTTTGCGGTTTGCTACCTTGTGGTTGGGTCCAGAAATTAACGTTTTGTGTGCATAGTTTGACGAAATGTGCACCACATGGTGTCATTACGTAAAAAGTGGAAGGTAGGATGTCATTGTGCAATCTGGATCAAACCTCAGTGTGGCAATTGCAATTTACTTTTATAAATATTATGTTTAATGGAAACTCACATGTGCACATCTCTAGTTTAGTCACTTCATTTTTACATTTTTTTTATTCTAACATAAATGTCACTACTTGGTATAATACAACAAGGGGGGGGGGGGGGGGGGGGGGGATTAGAAACCGAAAAGTAACTTGGTTATTCTTAAGAAACTGGCCTTGTTATGATGTTTTTCTAGCTATTTTAAAATATTTTTTCTCAAATACCAAGTATTTATGTTATTTGAAAAGAATTTCAATGTTATAAAAAACAAGTTGCTTTGTAATTAAAAATAAGTGTCTATTAAAATGACATACTATTATTTGAATCTATTAGAATCTGATCAACTCAAGTTCAACACTTGACAAGCTACAAGAAAGAACATGTATCTCATTCTTCAATCAATTGAGCTAAGTTGTAATAACTAATAATAAAGGATCTTATTCTCCAACTTATTTGATCAAGTACAAAAGTTGTAATTGCCAATAATTAAGGATCTCATTCTCCAACCAATTGAGCTTTATTTTGACCAACTCGACGTATACAATTGTTTTACATGAATATGATAATAAGAGAAGTGGGCGACGAACCAGACATAGAATGCGCATATGTAGAAGGGAAAAGGTAAAGCCTAAACAAACCAAATGTTAAACCATTTATTGCGTTATCAAAGACATTAATGATCAATACGCGGTTTTTATCAGTTCTCTGTTCATTAGAACCGTACTCTTGTTACAATCACCTTGTTATTACATTCTTCATGACCCTACTTTGGCCTTTCAATTACAGTTGGTACCAAAAGTTGGTGCTGCTTAGATGTTTTTGGAGGGCAAATGGAACCCAGTTAGACCCCAAAAAAAAAAAGAATCATATTGAATGATAAAAAAAAATCCGATTGGTTTTTAAAAGGAATAATGGATTTTAATAATGCTAACTATTAGCTGTTGGCCAACAACAGTCCCAACTTAAAAAATAACCAATAATGTTTTTATTTGGATTTATCGTATATATATATATATTAATTTTACGGTTTCATGCATATATTTCAGTCAATATATTTAATTTTCTTAATGGTTGTATACTTGTATCATACAAGATTACAAGTTGTATGCACATATATTTGGGCCGTCCAAGATATCACTAAATCAACTTTTGGGCCGTCCAACATACCACATCGTCCACACATGACATGTTAATATGTTATCATATGATTTTATCTTGTATTTGATCCTATCAAATAGGAGGCAACTAGTATTAACACCCCTTCCGTTGCAGTGGGGGCGTAAAACCGTGAGAAATGGTGCCAATGTCACATCACCGACAACGACCACCAACACTGAAGTTGCGGCGTGTTAATGAAGAAATTAGACCGAAACGTGAAGTATGAAAAATAATAACCAAGTCAATTTATAACCCACGCGTTGCGACAAACTTGTCAAACAGGAAAAAAATAGTCGACGTAAAAACGTTGAACCACACAGGCACATTGCGTCGTGTTAACTCGCAAAATTTAGAAAAAAACGTAAAACGAAATGTAAAAACGTTGAACCATATATGCATGTTGCGCCGTGTTAACTCGCAAAATTCGAGCGAAATATAAAACGAAAAATTTGCGAAATATGAAAAGTAGGAGACCAAAATTGAAAGCAAAAAAGTTGTGAGGTTAAATGTGCAAAAAATGAAAATTTTTGGGTTATAAGTAAAAAAATCAAATAGTTTTGGGTTAAAAGTGTAATATTAATTTTTTTTTGAAACTTCCCTAAGCCTTAAGTTTAACCCAAATGTTGCAAATTTATAGTGTGGAAATAGTTTTAGGTTATAGACAACTCTAGAAAATGGTCATGGTATATCACATCAATAGAACAAGAATCTTCATCCCTGCATGGTGATCGAGTTTGTCATAACTTTTGGCCTAACAGTACAAAAGTAGTAAAATGATTGAATACCATTCGATTTTCGACGAGCTTTAACAAAGATCATGTCTAATTAAGCGTGTTCTATCAGATTTTTATAGAACTCACTTTCTCCACACTAGATTTCTCATGGGCATATCAACTTACATGATATATTGAACAGATTAGGGATGACCATGAAACGTGTCTGGAAAGTATAATGGCACTCCGAGTATCATAACCAATTGTAAATCCGTGTCTCATACCTGGTGGGTATCCGATTACTCATTACCCGTTGGGTATTTGGTATATCCGTTACTTTGTATAAAAATAATCGTTGGGACTCCAAATAAATTTCTTATTATTTTAATGTTTATAAATGTTATATTCCTTGGATATAAAAACCAAAAGTTAGTGGATTAGTAAATTATTGTATTAGAAAAGCGAAAAAAAGGGAAAATGTTTACAAGTATTTTTCAGATAAATAAACGGGTGTGTATGTTTCTAGTAATCTGGACAAGTATCACTAAATACCATACTTGTCCCACTAAATACCACATGAGGGCATTTTTGTCAATTCAAAGGTAAATTCAACGGCAGATTTACAGCTCAAAGCTTTTGCAACCTTTGAATTGACAAAAATGCCCTCATGTGCAAAGCACATGACCAAATTTAACTGAAAAAACTAACTGGGTTAGGCCTAAAGGACAAAACGTGTATGATATGAAAACATAAAGAACAAAACTCATCAATTTTGAACATAAAATACAACGCCTAAAAATGGGTATAAATATAAAGAACAATCCTTAAAATTCACTCTAACAAAAATATCCCAAACTATCAACATATATTGAAAACCAAAAAGGCAAACACAAAACCCCAATTAATACAAATATCACAAAATGAAGATAAAAAGGAAGCCCAATTGTGTGAACCTATTAAATCACTGAAAATGCAAATCCAAACCACAGATGGTCGGCCCTGAGAATTTGTGTATCCTGTTCGAGCTCGAAAAAATGTGTCCTTAGGCCTAAACGAAATTGGGTATTGGGCTCACTAAAGGTCTAAACCTAATGCCAAAGGAGTTAATAACTAATCTAAACCATATGAATAGTTTTGTAAGGTGGCCTATGTTGGTGTTTGCATGGGTGTACCCTATTAAAAAATATTTTACATATACATATCGGTTTTTTCTTAAAAAAACGTGCCCCTCAAAATATCGGGTCCTGGCTGGTGGTCCTTCCCGCCCACCCCAGGGCCGGCCATGCACAAATTTATATCTCATATTGCAAATGTACACAAAATACATTTAGAACACAAATCTACTTGACAAAAATTAGTTACTAAGCAAACTATTGCAATTGATGACACTTAATTTTTAGATGTTAAGCTTATTTGGTAACGGTGATTGAGGGATCAATATTTGAACGTGGTGCGCTACGGAGAACTTTTGAATTTGGAGATGGCGATGGGTGTTAGACCGCAATAGTTGGTTTCTAGTTGTGGTGGTGCTCTATGCGTACACTGTAAGGTGTTGATGCGTATTCAAATTTTGTTAATAATAATGGTAATAAAATACCAAGTATATGATAGATAACAATTAAACATTTACATTAGCTTATATATATATTAGCTTGAGGTTACATTTTAAATGACACATATAACAAGTCAATAAAAGTTAGCATAGTAATGTAAAAAAGTTTGATCACTTGCCAAGTTATATCAAAACAGAAGGTAGACGGGCAAAAAGCTGCGCCGTCACCCCTTTCTGAATTGCAAACACTAATCTATCAAAGACAAAACTCTGCACCCAGGGCTGAACAATTGATGTGGATGACCTGTTGGACTCTGGTCAGGAATTAGATAGCTTCTGGTGCTAGGGAGCCAAATGTTTCAAAGACAAAAGAGACAAAAACATGCTGGTTCTCTGCACAAGCTTTGGCGTGCTTATCAACTTTCTTCGATTCTACATTTTTTGCTGCTTGTCTAGCTACAAACCCGTTTTCCCTTAAACCAACCAGATGGGACACCCCCGTGAGGTTCACACAAGCATGTTTACCCCTAGCCCAACCAAAGACGTGTAGATCCGCTAGTCACAGAGTATATCTCACTTCCATAGGGTCCGTAAGGAAATTCACAGGAGCCTCTTTCTTAGCCGAAATCATAGCTCTTCTCAGGATGTCCCACAAAGCATTCCGCACCCAGTCATGCCAATATTTGAACCCAAGGAGCTCTTTACAATGCACTGTGTGCTCTCCATATTTATCCATACAAGCTTTACGGCATATTGGGCATGTTTCATCTTTTGGATTCATAGGGATCATCAGCCGGTATTTAAGGATTGCTCTGTATTCTACTGCTGACATACATTGTCCCAGTCCCTCAATCGGGATAACGGTCAAAAAACCCTGAGCATGGGGACCCTTCAGGCACTCCAACACCGCCTTCTGACGAGATGATAACCCTTCACTGAATTGTTAAATTATAATAATTTTATAAATTAAACCATAAAACTTGTATTCGTATATAATACATTTATTAATAAATAACCTACAACCACTGTACTAGAGGTTTATTGTATTTTTTTCTACACATATTACAACTAAACGGTCATCATCATACCGAGTAAATCTCACCAATAGCAAAACTAAGTTAAAGTTTGAAGAAGGTAAGATGTAGACATGTTACAACTAAATGGTACAACTCGCATTTCTTTCTTAACAAACTTAACTTTTGTATAAAAGTATCGGACGAATTCAATGAATAAAATTTAGCAGAGATCTTACAAGTATGAAAACAAATATTAACATTGGCTATCTATAAGTTTAATTTTACTTTTACTTTCTGTGATTTGTTTCTAGTTAGACGTCGAATCAAAGCCATACATAGCATGAGGGGTATGTTAGCAATGTCATTACTAGATAGAATTATACATATTATTATACATATTAATAGGAAGAGCTGATGAACAGTATTATTTTAATTGTTTTTTAATATTGCTTTTTTAACGTTTTTATTATTATATTGTTTTATTAGTTTAATTGATTTAAGCATATATTTTTATATAACTTTTAAGATACGATCAAAGTACCAGTTATAAAACAAGAAATCATCTGGTACTGATGTTGTTCAATATGGTATGGTAGCGATACAATATTAATTAATCGAAAGCAAAAACACTAAAAGCTTTTTTAACGTTTTTATTATTATATTGTTTTATTAGTTTAATTGATTTAAGCATATATTTTTATATAACTTTTAAGATACGATCAAAGTACCAGTTATCAAACAAGAAATCATCTGGTACCGATGTTGTTCAATATGGTATGGTAGCGATACAATATTAATTAATCGAAAGCAAAAACACTAAAAATAAATATTGATACGGATACAGATGTCATTCAATCGGGTTTGATTGAATTTGGTACGATATCGACACAATATCCGTTTAAAAAATATATATCGTAGTGTTGAAATAAAAAGAGGTGAACAATTGTTTTTGATTTTTATCCCCCTCCGTGGCCCAGTGGTTCCCATTGGGTTGGTTGGGCCGGTTCCTCCTTTGGGAGGTCACCGGTTCGACTCCCACTCGTGGTCTTAGGGGGGGGACGTCCCAATGATAGACCGTATCCTACCGAGGCATGGTGCGGTCTTGAGGGCAACCCGGTTTTACCCAGCTGTTACCCCAGCGAGTCTCTCGTGTGGGGGCAGAATGGTTTCCGGGCGAAAGTCAGCTTGCGCAGCGGCCGGGGCCCAATCGAACATCGCGACGTAGGCGGGGCTGACGGGGGATTGTCTTTGACATGAACCCGGTGACCAATTCGGTCCAGTACAAGAAAGTCACCTTTCAAAAAAAAAAAAAAATTGTTTTTGATTTTTTTTCAATATTGTTTTATATAAGGTTTTATTATTTTATTGGTTTACTACTTTAATTTATTTAAGTATATTTTGTTCTCTCATATAACTTTTAAGATACGATCAAAGTACCCGTTATCAAACAGGAAACAATAAAACCGAATGTATACCGGTACCGATGATGTTCAGTACAATATGGTAGCGATATAGTATCAGTTTATTGAAAGCAAAAAAACTAAAAATAAAAAAATATTGGTACCGATACAAATGTTGTTCAATTGGTTTCGATTGCCGATTGGGCTTGGTACGATAGCGGCTGAATATCCGTTTAAAAAAATATCGTAATGTTGAAATAAAATAAACATAAAATGCAAGCGAACCGAACCGATATCAACTGAACAACATATATAGGTACCATATCAATATGTGTTTTTTTGTTTTTGATCGATTTTCAATTACTATATCGAGTGCATGTACTATAACGAACCAAATTGATACCAACTTAATCCCCGCCGCAAAGCGCGGGGGAATATCACTAGTTTATTATAATTATCTCTATTATAATTATGAGATATTATATAATTAAATTCTCTATCTACTTATCATCACTGTATTTTGATTATGTTTCTTTGTAATTGTCCCCATTGCACTCATTTATAAAGTTGATTAATAATGCATAATATTTTACAAATTTTCATTCTTCTGGTATTAGTTCTTGAGAGTTCTTACTTTCTTCTTTGCCACATCTCCCTCTTCATACCACCAAATCATAGTTGCAAGTCGTCTTCCTCATTGTCGCCTTTGTATGACAATTTTCTTTCTCTTCTTCACCCTCTCGTCATACCCGAGTGCCGCATTGTGCTAACAAATTGATTACATTATATTTATCTTTTATAAATCAGATACCGACCCTGAATTTTAGAAATTAGAACCAATTCAAATCCGACACTACCTATGAATTTGACAAATTCAAATCATGTACCAATCCTAAAATAAAAACCATGGTAAAAATTACAGCAAATACAAAGAATCAAAATCAAAAGATTAATATGTAGCCGCTATAAATGAATCGAACGTCCAACGAACAATTCGTGAACCGTCCGACAGAAAGTTCGTATATGTTCGTTCGTTTAGTAAATGGATAAGAAATTTCATTCGGTTAGTTAATTATTCGAACACGAACAGAGGTGTTGTTCGTTCGGTTGTGTTCGTGAATGTTCGGTAAAGTGTCCATGAAGATTCTTTCATTTTTGTTTGTTAATGTTGTTCATTAAAGATTTTTGCATGTTTATTTATTTGATCTAAACTTTATATATTTTTTAATTCTTATTTATCTTATTACACCTAACAAATAAAATAAGTAACCCTATTCTCACTTTGTTTACACATCGCTCCCTTTTCATTCTCGTTATTAAGGTCGACAAATACAATCGAGCTTCTTCCACGATTAGGGCATCAAGTTCCAGCATTGCTCCCTCCGCCATCCACCTCTAGCCTCTGCTGCTTTCACCGATTATATTTGTGTTTGTTTGTGTTCGTGAACCGTTTGTAAAAACATTCATTTCCTTAATGAACGAACACAAACAAAAAATCTCGTTCGATAAGTGTTCATGAACCATTCGTGAACACATTACTTCCTTAATGAACGAACACGAAAAGACCTTGTTTGTTTCGTTCAGTTCGTTTACAGCCCTATATGCAGGACTATATTGTCATCTCCATGTGACTTGTCATATATTTGGCAAGACTTGATCGAATCACGTATATCGATGTTGTTACTTAGGTCCATCCTTTAGATTAAGGGTCTGTATGGTATGGGGTAATGTAATGGACAAGGGAATAGAATGGACGGAGGGAATGCAATGAATCATTACCATTGCCATTCCATGTCTTGTTCGGTTACTATGCGGGAATAGAATGAATTATTATTGTGTATTGTTTGGTAGGAAAAAAAAACTAAGGAATAAAATCAGCGATGAGTGGTGGTGGTCAGTGGTAGTGATTGTGGATGGTTATAGGTGGCGGTGGTGGGTGGTGGCGGCGGTGGGTGGTGGCGGTGGAGGCAGCGACGACGGGTGGCGGTGACCGAGGTGGCGGCGGCAGTGGTGGCTGTCGGGGTGGCGTCAGAGGCGGTGACGGGTTACGGGTGGAGGTGACAATGGCGTCGGTGATGGTGGTGGGTGGCGGCGAAGGTGGTGGGTTGTGGTGTTGGGGATGAATGGTGCAAAAAGAGATGGAATGAAAAAAATATGGGGGCAGATAAAATGATTTTGCGGGAACTGAATGCCTTATGGAATGAGTTATTCTATTATATTGACCAACCTAACACGTTTTTCTTCATTTTCTCGTAATAATCTATTTCATTTAGTCTCTCATTCCTGAATAGCAAACACTACGTAAAGTTCAATGACTATTCAGTCGTAGTTGTTTTGAGTAGATCTCTAGTAGTACTTTAGAATCTATACTATCTATTAAAGGAGCTTAGACGCTGACCTAATTTTGCCTACGTGTCATCATCTTAGCTACGCCACATTGGCTTCGCTGACATCATAATTCCGATTTATATATTTAGATTATTAATAATTTGTTTTTTTTTTAAAGTTTTCAATTTTTTAGGAGGTAAAATTTGAAAATGCATGAGGAGTTGTTTGCCATTAATGCACATCAGAAATCAGAAAAGTAATCATATCAATCTTTCTTTCTTCTCTCTTCTCGATTCAAACTTCCAGCCACATTTTTTCTTTCTTCTCTCTTTCTTCTCTAATCTAGGGTTTTGTTTTACAAGCTTCCAGACGAAAAATTTCAGCCGAGAAGAAATCCGCATCATCATCAGATCCCCATCATCATCACTTCGGTTTCTGTTTTTTTTTCTCTCTCTTGATGTAGAGATGTTGTGAAAGTTATGATTGGATATGGCGATAATGTTAGTTTCTGTATGCATTGTTTTTCGAACATCATAATCAGTCTAAGGGTTAGATCTGGCCCGTATATTGGCGGGGCAACCCAGATTGTGTGTGAGATGCAACCAGAGTTGCAGCAATGATGGTGTCCGAGCCCTTTGTCTGATCTTCAAATTATAGATCTGAGCCTTAATTCTCTTCAATTTTAATCATCAAATGCTTTGTGAGTTCATGTCTCTCCTTATTTTTTGAATCATCAAATGCTTAGATAAAAGGTACATAGTTATTGACCTGAAATGTGAGATCTAATTTGGAACTTTTTCGCCAGTTTTTACAATATTTTTTTGGCTTTATTACTTAGATCTGTGTGAAGCAGCCATTGTTGTAGTTATGTTTTAGCGTGTTGTGAGAGTGAAGGTATGATTTAAATAGTAAGTTATGTATAAATCATTAAATCGTTTGAATGGTATTAGTGTTTGGATAATCAAATATTTGGACGTTTGAGGTTATAGAGTTTGTTTTGTTACATATTATATAGATGCATAGTTATGGAAACTGTTATACGGGAACAATTCAAAGAGTATTTGGGCACATTCATGTGAAGAAAGATATCATTACAGCTTCTGATGGCACTAGGAAGGTAAGCATAATCTTTTTTGACCGTCTCTATAGTCTATATCTGCTTAATATGCAGTGTTTGGAGGAACATTTTGAAAGTAATATGCAGGGTTTTTGATCCGTAACTTTGTGAATAATCACACGGCCAAGCTAGGGTTTATTCCACACTCTGACGAGATCTCTGGCCAACAAAGTATCTGAACATTCTATTTCATATCTTGCTAATTTCATATATATGGCTTATTCTGAAAAAAATATCTGAAATGTCTACTTAATGTTGTGTGTTGCAGATTTACTCTGTCAGAAATTGGGAAACTAATAAGTTGAAGTCACTTGCAGAGGAATTTAGTCCTCATTGAGGGATGGAGCACATCGTTCCACAGGTTTAATAGTATAGTGATGATGAAGGTAAATTTGGTTATGATGAAAATATCACACGTAACTGGATTGTATCAAATGTTGTTGTTGCAAATTGTACTGTTTTGACTACTTTGCCGGTGTTTAACAATGAAACTGGAAATGTTACAGGTGGCGCTACTGATTCTGTCATGTTGGATTGGCCAATTAGTTGTTCTGAAATCAGATCTTGGCTATGGCTATGCGCTCTTGATCCTGAGATGTTGGAATGCCCAATTACATCACTTTTGCACCAGATCCAGCTAATGTAAGTCTTATGTCACTTTCCGTTTATATTAACATTTGAATTGGTATTTCAATAAGGGGTTGTTTCGATTGAACCTTTCAACAAGGGGTTGTTTCGATTGGCCATTTCAAATCAGAAAAGTAACGGTTTGAATTCAGGATTCTGTAATTCTGTAATTCAGGATTCTGAATTCAGGATTCAGGGTAATTTTCAAATTGATTACTACTTAATATAAATTTAGTTTTTTCCTGTTATGTTGATTTCCGATGACTACAAAGTAATTGAGCGATGACTCGATTGCTATTTGCGGTACAATTTGAATGAATTTAATGTTTTATCTAATTAGAAGTGTCCACTTTTATATAAATTAATTACCTTTTTGTAGTAATTTGCTTAATTTTAGAAATTAGAGTTCTAATTCGGGGATTTTGATTACATGTAGTGTTTTCACAATCTATCTATACTATCTATTAAGGGAGATTAGAGGATGACCTCGATTTGGCTACGTGTCACGTTCTTAGCTATTAAGGAAGAGAGGAAGACACAAAGGATGTGTCAAACACAGTTCAGATGATACAAGTTTAAGGTAATAAGAAGAAACCCTCTGTTGAAGAAGCAACCACTGAGAGTGTTTTGGTGGAAAGCGTGGAGGGATCGGTGACATTGTCGAGGGTTGTCAGGAAATGCTATCATTTAGCATTTTCTGACAACCCTCGACAACGTCACCGACCCCTCCACGTTTTCCACCAAAACACTATCACTGGTTGCTTCTACAACAGAGGGTTTCTTTTTATTACCTGAACCTGTATCATCTGAACTGTGTTGACTGACCCTGTATATGTTGTTACATTAAGATTCAATTATGATGTTTTTGTTTTTGAAAATTGACCGGTTCAGTTTTGATCACCTTAGATGCTTTTGTCATCTGAGGCTATGATGGCGAGATCTGGCGTGTTGTTGCAACATGCCATAATCGTTGCTGGCTACCGTTCGTGGCTGTTCTAGGTAGCGTTGGGTGTAATCGATGTTTAGTTGATGATAATTAGATCGATGTCACCTAAGGGATATTCAGTCAATGATGTTGATGAGATGCTTCTCACCTGAGACTAAAACTATGATGAAGCAAACGTCTGCCCGAATATATGCGAGGTCTGACATTTTCAAATCATTTGAGATTACTTTAGCAAATCATTTAGTGTTGATTGTGATGATGAATAAAAATGATTTCAAAGTGCATTTTTATATTCAACGGAAAAATGAGGCTATGATGATTTTGTAGATCTAAGTAAAAATTGAATTGATTGAATTGGTGATAGCATTATGGTATGGCAAGGTCGTAGGATGGCAGTTGTTCATGCAAACTCTCTTGCAGCCATGGTGTTGTCATCTTTATGCATAATCTGAGCCTGACAGTCTGACAATATAAATGTGGTGCAACTTCACCATGAATAGAGAAGAAAGAGAGAGTTGGAAGCAGATATGATTACTTCTGAGTGCATTAAATGTCCAAAACAACTCCCTATGCATTTCAATTTTTGCCTCTTAAAAAAACAGATTATTACCTGAACCTGTATCATCTGAACTGTGATGACTGACCCTGTGTGTGTTGTCACTTTAAGATTCAATTAGGATTTTTGAGATTTTGAAAATTGATCGGTTCAGTTTTGATCACCTTAGATGCTTTTGTCATCTGAGGCTATGATGGCGAGATCTGGCGTGTTGTTGCAACATGCCCTAATCGTTGCCGGCTGTCGTTTGCAGCTGTTCTAGGTAGCGTTGGGTGTAATTGATGTTTGGTTGATGATAATTAGATCGATTTCACCTAAGGGATATTCAGTCAATGATGTTGATGAGATGCTTCTCATCTGAGACTAAAACTATGATGAAGCAAACGTCTGCCCGAATATACGCGAGGTCTGACATTTTCAAATCATTTGTATTACTTTAGCAAATCATTTTGTGTTGACTGTGATGATGAATAAAAATGAATGCAAAGTGCATTTTTATTGTCCTTTCAACACTAGGCTATGATTATTTTGTAGATCTGAGTAAAAATTGAATGAATATGGCATTATGGTATGGCAAGGTTGTAGGATGGCAGTTGTTCATGCAACCTCTCTTGCAGCCATGGTGTTGTCATCTTTATGAACAATCTGAGCCTGACATTCTGACAAAATAATATTGTATATAATGATTTTGTATATTAAAGTGTCCTTTCAAGATGAGTCTATGATGATTTTGTAGATTAAAATGTCAAGAAGAAAGAGAGAGATGGACATTTGATTACTTCTCATAGGTACATTTAATGCGCAAAACAACTTGAACGTATCTACTCAGACCGATGAAGATGATTTTGCATGACACGTTACGATGGTGAGATCTGGCCTACTGTTGCAACATATAAAGCATTGTTGCCGGCTGCTGTTCGCGGCTGTGCTAGGTAGCGTTCGCATAAATCCTTGTTCGGCCGATGATTATGCCATCGCTGTCACATAAGACAACGTTTTTTAGATTGTAAGCGATATTCAGTCAATGATGTTGATGAGATGGTTCTCACCCGAGACTAAAACTATGGTGTTTTCCAAGAATTCTATGTTTGACGGTGCTCCCAGAGTGGTGATATATCTATCTATCTCTCTATTGCTATCTATTAAAGGAGCTTAAATGGTGACGTAATTTTGCCTACGTGTCATTATATTAGGTATGCCACATTGACTCCGCTGATGTCATAATTCCGAATTTTTTATAATATTATGTATATATAATCTGTTTTTTATTTGTTATTAAATTGAAGAAGTTTTCTTTTTTTAGGAGGCAAAATTTGAAAATGCATGGGGAGTTGTTTGGCCATTTAATGCACATCAGAAGTAATCATATCAACTCTTTCTTTCTTCTCGATTCAAACTCATAGCGCACATTTCTCTCTTTCTTCTCTATTTCTCTCTTTCTTCTCTATTCTTCATCACAGGCGATTTCCATTCAAACTCTAGGGTTTCCTTTACAAAGCTTCCATAGAGGGTTTTGGTAGTAAGCCAGGGTTCCGAGCACTTTATGGTAACTTAGATGCGTTTCCGATGAAGCAAATGTCGGCCTGAATATACGCGAGGTCTGACATTTTGCAATCATTTGTATAGTTTAGTAAATCATTTAGTGTTGACTGTGATGGTGAATAAAAATGAATGCAAAGTGCATTTGACAAAAGTCCTTTCAAAATGAGGCTATGATGATTTTGTAGATCTGAGTAAAAATTGGATGAATATAGCATTATGGTATGACAAGGTTGTAGGATGGCAGTTGTTCATGCAACCTCTCTTGCAGCTATGGTGTTATCATCTTTATTCACAATCTGAGCCATGCATTCTGAAAATGCAAATGTTTTGCAACTTCACTATGAATGACCTTCGCTGATGATGTGTTGTTGATTAAGGTTTTGAAAAGTGATCGTGTATAATTGTTGTTACATCTATACAAGAAAATGGAGTTTGGTTGGTCTGAGATGCCTATTTAGCTGTATGTGATGATGCCGGTAAGTTTTCCAATTTTTCGTTTGTAGATCGGTCATATAAATTGACGTTTGTAACCGATTCCCGTGTTTTGTTTTACAGGTGTTCGTGTTGCCAGTTTACTGTGAATTTGGTTGAATCATCGTTGCCATTGATATAGAGTGACTGTGAAGATATTAAGGTTGAAGCAACTGTCTCCTACAGATAAGGTGGTTACTATCAATTCTCGATTGTTGTTCAATCAGAAAGATAAGGTACTTTTTCCATCCTTGAAGATGGTCTTGGTCTGTTTGTTCTTAGTTGTGATTGGTAATTTCAAGAATTTGTAGTTTGATAAAGGTTTCATCTTTTTTGATTCGTTTTGTTTGTGGTGATGATTTTTGTTTTCTTGTAGTGTTTGATTTGTTTTTTAATTATTTTGGTTGGCTGATACACGAGAATCATCCATAGAACTCACCATCAGAACCATCGGACATGTCGAAAACGATGATCATGAAGCCAACAGCAACAACTTACATAAACAATCACTGGTTAATTCAACACACAGGCAAGTCTGGATGGGTTGTTTATAGATTCAATGATCTTTGTTTGTTTTTCATTCAGTTTACTTTTCACAGACCAAACAACAATTCTTCAGGAAAAACCGGTTAGTGCATTCAGAAGTTAATAATCTGAATTATGGATTGGTATTAACATGTTTGTAAATTGGTTATTTGTTGTCAGCTGATGTTGAGATTCTTGAATCAGTCAAAATCTGAATTAAGGATTACTTATGTTTCAGACTATACCAAGATTGCCTTTTGGTTATCACAAGGTTAAATTTTAAATTAATATGGTCTCATTTGTTAATAAGCTTATAATTATACTTAAGCCATCAAATTCTTTCTGTTAGGTCTCAATGCACCTAATGACATCAACCAATATTGAGCCATCACATTCTTTCCGTTTACATCTCAGGTAACGGTTTTCCTTAATACATCTCGAAACTTAGGTTGTTATATATGATTTTTCAATGTGGTTTTTAAACTTACGGTATAATAATTGTCAATTTCAGGTAGGTTGGTTATTGACATCAAGAAATTCAGCGCTACTTGCAGATATGGTTTCAAGGTCAATATTTGGCTTCAAACAAAGACATAGGACTTTTGTTTCTGAATGTTTTGTAGCTTCACTTATGACTTATGCCTGATGTTGTTGTTAATTCATAATAGAATATGAATTCATTAAATAATTTCACATCATATTTTACATATATATGTAGCAAAAAACTTTGCACATTATAAACTACTTAGTTTATTTCTATATCAAACATGTACACTAACACATGCTGTCTTTAACATTGTTTTATTAAGATATGTAAGTAAACACAAAGAATTTAAATGATATATTATAATATCTTTTTTAGTATTTGATTTCGATCGCTATTAAACATACCCATGTATTCACACGGGTGTTACAACTAGTAAAAGTAATAATTAAATAAGTTCTGGTTTTTAGATATTAGTTTTGTGTACTTAACAACAAAAAGAAAATCAAAACCTAACTTTTGTTGGATGGGCCCACAAAACATTGGCTGTCTTGGTTTATTTCCCATTGTATTGTAAAATAGTACAAAAGGACATGCAATTAAAGCCTTTGTTGCCATCTAACAGTTTTATTTATCCTTATGTTCCTTATGGTCCACATTATCCATTAGGTAGTGATTGCTTAATTGAATTTTTTTCACTAATATGCTCACAGTTTGTTTTGATCACTAGAACTAGTTCCAAAATTTAGTCCTAGATAAGGGGGCGTATGTAGTATTTAAAATTTGACTCGATTTGGTACCTCTTTCTCACCCTACACTGAAACAATGCTTTACCCCTAGATGTCTCGTCTACTATAATATGAAAGAACGATAGATTTTATACATTTTTCTAGTGTTTATTTATTAGCATGAGTATGGATTTGGTTAGTTCTTGTGGGGGCTTTATTCGTATGTGTATCTCTTAGTTTATGTAGCACCCAATGAAGTTGTCTTTTTTTGTTCTTTAGTTATAAACGCATGGACAATACAAAACGACTTGTGGTTTGAGGTTTCACTAGCAATCTAAACAACTAGCAGTTTGTAAACGTTCATTTTGTATTAGTGTCTATCACCGATACATGCGGGACTGTACACCTATGTTGTATGTTTTCCGATGTACAAAGAAAATCTTCTCTACAACGTTATATTATTATTTTCTTGAGTCTATTAATCTCTATAACGTTATATTATTATTTTCTTGAGTCTAATAAATATAACTATTTGAATGTGGTAGGTTGGGAACCTGCATTAATGGAGTTTCACTG
>JARYGA010008660.1:0-86710 GCA_030545235.1 Helianthus tuberosus
GTAAAAAATTAATATCAGATATTAGGATATTCAACTTCGTAAATGATATAAAAATTTTATAAAATTAAAAAAGTATTTAATGAATTAATACCTTTATACTTGTTGAAACTACCAAACTGCACAAGCAGAACAACATGAACTTCTTCTTTATGACTCTGAATGTAACCAAACATCTCATCGCAATACTCATCCCATAAAGTGCGGTTTAACTTGATACCCCTACATAAATACAAAATAAACATATCAGAGGATATCATGTAATAAAAAATATAACACTAAAGTTACAATAAACTTAATTTAGAATTTAATTAACAGACTCTTCATCCAGCAATTGCAAGTTCATGTATTTGCTATCTTTTCCCATCTTCGTTTTGGTCATCTCTGGTTCAGACCACTTATCTACATATCCAATAAAATCTGAAAAAAAAAATTGATTAATAAATAATGTAATCAGCACAAAAAAAAAATTAATCTATATTTATATATTTCTTAATTTAGCATGTTGTTGTTATATATGATGAAGTACAAACCAACTCGATACTTGACATTGACTTCACCGCCTTTAATGAACTCAAAAGATGCTAACCGAATACCATATAAACTTCCATCAAAGTTCTCACACTTTTTAACAGATGTATCAAAGTTTAAGCTAATAGCATGTTCCTTATCAAAGTGTTTGAAATTTGACTTAATGACAGAAAGTTGAGATTTATAAATGTAATAAGACTCGTTTTCATTAAACAAAATTTCATGTTTTTTCATAAACTTGCTCCAAACAGTTGCCTGCATCCTGGTACCCTAATAAAAATAGAAAAAAATTGGTAAGTATAGACAAAAATATAAAAAATAAGGTACATTTTAAAAAGCAAATGACATTAAAACCTACCTGCTCATCCATGACCACCATTTCAGTACCAATGATTTCTCCTTCTCTTTTTGGATTCACACGAATCCAAAGTTTTAACACCTTGATTTTGATGGTAAACAACTTGGATCTCCAATCAAGATTGTTTAAGAAAGTAACATTATTTTCATCCATTTGTATGATATTTGAGCCGAACTGAGATGATTAATGTTAGAAAATAATTCGTAATTAAATCAAATGAATGTATTAACTAAATATGTATATACAAATTTAGTTTACTTATTTTTGTAAAGTTAAAAAATTTATTAGAAAACAAAATTTTGGCCGAAATTAAAGACATTATTATTTTTAGAAATGGGTTTACATTTCTAAAAACACTACAAATCACAAAAAGATTTAGGAATTTATTTATTCAAGTTAATTGATTAATTAAATATGGCATGATTGTAATGGTTTACAAAACTTCAATACAAAATATTAAAAAACGATTCTTACTTTCCATCATTAAAAACAAAACTTAGGAATGTTTTATTAAAAACTTAAATAAAACGGCCAAATATAATTTAGAATTGAAAAACTGAAAAATAAAAAACCAATTTGATACACAAATTTATTTATTTTTAATATTCACTTAAAAATTATAAACATTTGATTCTTTAATCTATTAATAATGTATATTTAAGAATTTCAAACACAAATATAAAAAAAACTATATTTTAATTTCAAACATTTTAATTTCAATAACCAACATTTTTTTATTTTTAAAAAAATAATTTAAATGGAAAGTATTTTTAAGTTTATATACATAAATAAGATGGTAAATATTTTAATCTATTAATAATGTATATTTAAGAATTTCAAACACAAATATAAAAAAAAACTATATTTTAATTTCAAGTCTTTCAATTTCAATAACCAACATTTTTTTATTTTTAAAAAAATAATTTAAATGTAAAGCATTTTTAAGTTTATATACATAAATAAGATGGTAAATATATGCGTGTAAAAAGGGAAACAGCATAAATTCAACCTAATTATAGGTAATCCTATAGAATGTGGCTGTTTTTTTTAAATATATATTGTGGGTTACAAAATTAAAATAGGAAACAAAATCATACGAAACTTTATTTTTATATCCGTTTCTTTTTGAAAAGTGGCGGCATAAACAATTTTTTCAAACAAAATTACGTTAATGAAGTTTAATATGATCACTAATTTTCTTAATTATCAAACTAAGAAACATAAAATTTCAAAAAAAATGTTGATTACAATAAAAATAGGATACTAATAAAAAACAGGTAGAAAAAAAACAGAAACAAAGTCTAGTCATATAAGCATTCAAAACTAAGTACTTCGGCCACAAATATAAATGGCCCAAAAAAACTATCACCAACATCTACCATGACATCAGATCTACGTACCAAGCACACCAAAAACATACCACTAAATGTATTCTAACGATGAACAGTGTATGCAAAAAAAATACTACCAAATAATACCATGTACCTTCACCAACTCAGTTATAAAGCAACATACCTTTATTTTTAACAAAAACCATCTGAAACGAAGAACCAAATACCAACCGTTTGTCTCTAACAAACTCTCACATACCGGTAACATTGAATCGCAGACAACATTGTGAGAACTCCTTACCAATAGCCACATTCCAAGTTTGACCAACGCTGTCCTTGATGGTCAAATCCATCGTTCGATCCAATCCATGAGTTTGTGCCCACTTCTTCTTCAAACTCTAGAAATCAGAATATAAAACTAAATAATAGATACCATTAAATCTGGTTTTCCTACAACTAATGACTTCAACTGGATTTACAAAACATACATTAATATTATGAAAAAGTAAATAATAAAAACTTACATAAACGTTGTCAACAACAAAAGTAACCGGTACTTCGTCATCAACACTCTGTTCAAATACAGGCGCAGCAACCGCATTAGGCACCTCATCATCAGACACTTAAATTAAGTCATCAATTGGTTCTTTTTTTATAACACACACTTCAGGCGGGTAAGTAAGAAGGGCAGGCTTACAGCTAAACACACTCAAATAAAAAATCTTAAAATCAACCATTTCTAAAACCAACAAATGATCAAAATCGAAATACACTATTACAGATTCTAATTAAAAGAAACTGTACACAGGAATTAAACACCTAATCGGCTACCAACAACAGTAACATCAACAAATAACAATACATGAACAACGAATTTAAAACCCAAAAACACAAAAAAAAACCCAAACATCAAAATCGACTATTAGAGACCATAAAAAGAAATTGTACAAATGAATTAAAACCCTAATCGGCTATGACAATCAGTAACATCAACTACTCACAAACGAACAATCTAACAAAACCATTGAATCTGAATATCGAATCAAAGAAAACGAAATCTTATGTAACTGATGGGGTTATCGGAATGAAGCATGAATAACGTCGATGAAGAAAGTTACCTAAAAAGATTGGTTATACCTCTTCACTAAATCACCGATTTGATCCGGCCGATGTGATTTCCTGCAAAATTTGTCATATTAAAACATATAATCGATCATGAAATACTATAATTAGATAGTACCGTAGATGATCTGACTTCAAATCCGATGAGTCTTGAACAAAATTATTGGATCGATTATAGTTCCTGTGTTCGCCGTGTTCGTTCAGAGAGGAAAAAAGAGAGAGAGTTCGATTTAGGGTTTTGAGAGGAGAGAGATTGTGATGAACGTAAATGAGAAACACTCCTTCAATCCTCAACTATGAGGTGTGTCACATAGATGCTGACATGTCTGCTTAGTTGGCTTGCACCATTGGGTGACATGTGTCCCCCAATGGTTTGCTTTATTAGATATTTAGATTTTTAGAGATCTAATATTTGCTTTCCATTTTTATGTTTCTTACATATTGTTAGTTTATGATTTGGTTTTTGTTTGGTCTTTGCTTTGAAATTCTAGTGTTTTAATTGTTTTATGTTTAGTGCTCGACTGCTTGCTAGATTTAAGATCTTCTTTCATGGGTTTCACTTTTTGTAGAAGAAGGAAATGTTTTCCTCTAAATCATATTTCAATTGGTCACATATATAAACCACATCTCATACTAAACGAAGCACTATTTCGACGCATGTAAGTATGTAAATTTCCTTTCTAAAAATAGTTGCAAACCAAAAGATATTCATTCTTTTGTTTAAAAATCAATTAATCAACAAAACAAATATCGTAATTTTTTTCAATAAAGTTTATGTTTTGTTACCACCTTTCTGTATTTATTCCCATATTCATTATGGTTCGAAAACAGTTGGGGCAACTTAACTGGTTAAAGTAAAGAACCAATAAAACAAGCAATTCTCGAACATGCTTTCTATGTTCCATTTTCTTTAAATTTCAAACAGAATGACACAAAGGAGAAAAATATAGACTACACATGTAAAAATTCTAACCGATTTTTATTTTATTTTATGTATTTTATGCAATTGTCATGGATTAGCTGTTCAAGTCGATTCAGGAAACAATGCCATGGTGCATGCCTTTTGCATATGATAAGGTTTTAGTTGCAGTGACTAAACAGAGGTTGAATGAGAAGTTAGAGTAATGGCGAGTAGCTTTAGACGGTAAGGATTTAAGGATTAGTCGTTCTAAAACTGAGTACCTTTACTATGATTTCGGTGATGCAGGGGGTGTCAAAGACACTCAAATCACCATTGAACGCCAGGTGGTCCGGAAGCAACTAAGTTCAAGTATTTAGGACCGTTTGTACAAAGAGACAGGGAGTTAGATAGTGATGTAGCTTACCGCATTTAGGCTGACTGGTGTAGGTGGAAAGGAGACACTGGGATATTGTGCGACTCGAGGTTCCCAACTGCTGTGCCATTAAAGAGTAAATTCTATTGGGTTGCAGTAAGACTTGCCATGTCATATGGGACAGACTGCTGTGCCATTAAGAAAACACAAGTACACAAGATGGAGGTAGCAGAGATGAGCAAGCTAAGGTGGATGTGTGATCACACAAGGTTAGACCGAATAAGAAATGAGGTTTTTAGAAAAAGGTTAAGGATGACTAGAATAACAAATAAGATTAAGGAGGCGAGTGTCACACCCCAACCAATGGCGGAATCATCGGGGTGTGGCACTGAACGAAACAGATTGTTCTTGAGAATCCACAACAACTATTAAATGACAATATCTTTAACACTAATATCCCATACTACTAAGAGATAAGCAAAAACAGTCATTACAGATATCCAGTCTCAAAAACAAGTCTATTCCGACAACTCAGATTTATTTAACGGGTTTCTAGACTTCCTAACTTGTTTCAGCATAACATCCAAATCAACCTGTCACATACGTTAAAATAAAGTCAATACATAAAATGTAAAGGTGAGTACACAAGTTTGCATAGCATATAGTATAGAAAGCGTTTACGCATAACCAACATGTATCACGTAACGGGCGAAGCAAGTAACCATCAAACAATGATTACAACTTAACCATGAGACTGCGTTGTAGAGTATGCGCGACACATGTTCAGCGAACACGTGAAGTACAGTGATGTGATCCCTAGCAACCCCTGTCCACGACAGGTGTTGAGTCAAAACTATAGTACTATCGTTGCTAGAGGCGGTATAGTGTAACACTGTATAAGCATAGTACAAGCATTCATAGATCACGTATAACATGCGGGAGCGGTTAGCGTTTATAAAGTGTTTGCGTTGTGTGTTGTGTTTTGATATAGAACGTATGTAACACCCAAAAGGGCGTTAAAAGAATATGGGTTCGAGTATACTCACAGTGCGTGTTTAACTAGTATACACAGTCTGTATTGGATAGAAGGGAGCACGTTGAGTTAGCCTGTGTACAGAAGCATAAGTCTTTGAGCAGAGTGTTGAACAGTGCGTAAACAGAATGTCGAATGGTGATCCGAACGAATGCGTATATCCCATCTGAGCGGATGGTCATCCGAGCGGATGGTCATCCGAGCGGATGACCATTCGAACGGATGGCCATTCGAATGAGTATGTATGTTGTTGGTAAATCGTTGAAAATTCGAAGTTTAGTTAAAAACATAGTTTAAACAATGTGAGACATAGATGCCAGGTCATCCGAGCGGATGGTCATCCGGACGGATGGCCATTCGTTCGGATGGCTATTCGAGTGGGTTGCTGACTGTGGTTTGAAGTTTTTGAAAAATTTTCTAAGTAAAAGTTTTGAGTAAACGGAGACGGCGTGACGACGTGTCAAACAACGAAATAACACTAAGTCCAGCTCATTCGGTCGAATGGTATCAGCCCATTCGACAAACTCGCTGTTCTTAATGATGATTCATGCTTGACCCATAAATCGGTCCATCTCTCCGGTGGAAATTCGTTTTCAAGCCGGCTCTCGACTAAGGAACGAGTAGAGAGTCTGCATGAGCCCAGATTCCATCGGTTTTGTGTGAAAGTTGAAGAAAAGTTGAAAACAGTTGAAAAGTGTTGAAATCTTGTTGTGATTAAGTTAAAAAGTGTGAAATCCCTTAGATCTAGAACCAATCTCGATCAAATGGTGTTCCTTAACCATTTGCCGAAGCAAAACAGCTGGAAACCACATTCAAGAGGTCCAAATCAGTGATTTCAGAGAAAAAAGCAAGTGTTTGTGCGTGATTTTGATGAAGAAAATGATGTAGAAGTGATTAGAGATGAAGATTGTACAAGATTTGAGAAGAAAATGCTTACAAATAGCCTTGAATCGCGATTGAAATTGACTGAGAGCGTGTGAGCGGATGGAAGTGTCAAATCAGAGAATGAATGGTGTACGGCGGTATTTATAGGGTGAGAGTGAGGGTTTAAGTCGGTGGGCAATGTGGTGTTTGGTCGGATGGCCATCCGGATGGATGGTCATCCGGCTGGATGGTCATCCGGTCGGATGCCCATTCAGACGGATGTCCATTCGGATGGATGAGTTGTGTTTGTTAGTTTTCCAACTTTCGTTTCGTTTGTTAAGCATTGCGTTGTGTTTAATCGAGTCGCAAGTGAGCGTTTGAGCGTAATAGCGTTGTGTTGATAACCACATAACATTTAAACAAATAATCGCACAAATAACACATATAACATAAGTAAATCCGCGTTTCGGGTTTGCGTTGAGTTTGTGTTGCGATAGCGTTTAGTCGAAACGAGCGATGTAACATGTGATAAAATGCATTAAGTAGTAAGCGTTATAAACAACGTTTAAATGAGATAACTGCTTTTTGAATAAGCGTTGTAATAGGCGTTGCAATATGCGTTTTTAGAAGTGCATTGAAAAATAGTTTTAACCCATAGCGATAATCGAAATATCGGGAGTACAAGCGATAGCGAAAGAAATGACATCGATGAGTAATGACCCGAAAAGTCAGGTTGTTATAGAGAGATTGAGATGGTTTGGGCATGTGAAGAGGATGCATGCAACAACACAAGTTAGAGTAGTCAAAACCCACACTGTATGTCACACCCCAACCGATGGCGGAAATATCAGGGTGCGAGCACTAGGCGTTCAAATTGCTTATGAGATTTCCATAACACTATTGTGACAATAGAGATTAATTGATTTCATGCATAAATTTGTCTAAACCAAAATCCAACATCAGACATCGAATACAAAACATAACAAAGATTGTTCAAATTGTTCAAAAGTTTCTAAGTTCACTAGGCGACGTTTCTAGGCATTTCCCTAGCTTGATTTCCATGATCCATCTCAACCTATCAACCTGCAACATGTATTAAAATATCAATACAAAAGTATTGGCGAGTATACAAGTTTGATACTAGAATAATAATTTAAAAACAACTCATATCCAAAGTGTAAGCAATAAAAAAAGTTTCAGCCGTGCTAGTGTCGCAGTTCACGCAGTGATAGCCCAAGTATCCCTATGCTTTAGCGTTTACCCAAGACTCAAGGTAAACTAGAATCCTCCTAACAATACTCCCCGAGAATAATGGGAGAGGTGCATCTCCTATAGCGCTACTATTGTTAAGGCGGAACTAAACACCCTGGATTAAACGTCACATCACAAATAGAATACTAGAATGCACAAGTTTTCACAAACACATAAGATAGAGTATAGATTGCCAAAAGTATGTAGTTTGATAGAATACATGTTACTCCCCAAAAGTTTAAAGTAAAAAGGGGATCGAGTATACTCACAGTGATTGTTTAACAGTCGCAACTGTTATTGGATCAAAGGGAGCTCTTTTAGAGTTAGCCTGATTAGATTACAATATGATAAGAGTCGGGTAGAATAACGAGGTTGCACAAAGTGTTGAAACAGTCACCGGGTCGAAGGGCTGTCCGATCGTACGGCTAGTCGATCGGATTGCCGGTCGTTCGGGTGGCTTTTGTGTTGTAAAGGAAAGATGAAAGATGGCTGCCCGATCGGATGGCCATCCGCTCGGGTTACCAATCGAGTGATGTCCATAAACAAATGGGACTAGGGTGGCTGTCCGATCAGACGGTAATCTGATCGGATTGCCACTTGATCCTATCGCAGACAACCTGATCGTTCCAATCGGACGACTGCTCGATCGGACGGCTGTCCAATTGGGTTGCCATCCGATCCGATCTCCAAGTTTTGATAGTTTACAAATTTTGTAAAAATTCTAAGTTTGAAAATTAATGGTGACGTCACGATACAGACTGAGGCGGTAGTAACTTATCATTTCACAGACATTCTGATCGGTTGGGAATCACCCCAGTCCGACCCGTTTGTCTGTTAGTGATGGGTTTATGCCGGAATCCATCCCGTGATCGTCTTCCTCAGTGAATAATCCGTTCCTAAACCTACTCTAGACCACCGATCTAGTCTATATAGTCGTTCAGTCCCGTTTATCACCAAAGTTAATCAGAATTTCGAAGAAATAAATGAAAGGACTCGAGTTTTAGTATATATAAAGAAAACTCTTAGATTTTGCTTAGATTTGATAAATTAAGCATGGAATCCCTTAGATCTTAGCTAGATCCCACCAAGAATGACGTCATATGGCATTTGGTACCAACCACCATGATTACATCATTCCCAAGATCTCAGATCAGAGAGATTTCACAGTGAAAAATGTGATTTCAAGTGAGAATCATGTAAAGGATGATGTGTAGATCAAGAAAGTACAAAGATCTAGTGCAACACATATCGAAATCAACAAGAAAATGAAGAAATGACGTGTGCGCGTGTCTTGGTCGAGCGGAGCTTTCACATCCCTGAAAAGGTGATGTGACAGGCCTATTTATAGCTGAAGGAGAAGAGAAGAAAAGGGGTGGTTTGGTTTGGACGGCAGTCCGATCGGACGGCTGTCCGATCGGATGGTCATCCGATAGGGTGACAATCCGATCGGATGGCAGTCCGATCGGATGGCCACTTTGGCCAACCCAACCTTTCCGTATTCCAGTTCTTGTTTGTTTTGCGAGTTAGATTAAGCGTTGCGTGGTATTAGGCAATAGAATAACTAGATTATAGCATATACATCAAAGGTTTACAAGATTAAATAGATCCTGCCAGTGACAAGGCTCCAGTCTCTCGTTTAACCAAGAATCAAGTTTCACGAGTCTAAGGAGTCAGCCACCAAATAGATTTAGGCATTCCAACGTAGGTTTAGACATTCCAATTATAGGTGTAGACATTTCAAGCACATAGAGTTAGACATTCCAAATATATATATAGGCATTTAGGCATTCCAACCATATAGAATTTAGGCAATCCCACATATAGACATTCCTCATTTAGGCATTTCAACATCAGGCATTCCGAATAGACATTCAAATCATAGATTTAGGCATTCAAATCATATAGAATTAGGCATTTCCAAACGTATACTTGGACACTCCAAGAAAATAGGCAATCCACATAGACTAGGGGCTAACATAGACAAAAGTTAAACTTCAGGGACTAGTCTTGACAAGATCCTAAAGTTTAGGGACGCTGGGCGTTACACTGTAGATGGAAAGAGGGGTAGAGGTAGACCTAAATAGGAGTTGGGCAAAGATAGGAGTTCGTGGAGACATAAGATCAGAGTTAAGGATTTTTAGGAGTTAGGTAAGATGTAGTCAGGTGTTGGCATGGGGAGTAGTTTTACCTACACTATAGGTGGTCTTGGAGGGTGATTGTCTAATGATATGTATATGCATATGAGTATGTTGTTCTATGATGCTATACTTACCTTCACTTTACTCTTTCTTGTTTTACCACTTCTTTTGTCTTGGGTGGTTTTCTACTATACTCTTTTAGTGCTTGTTGTTATAGAGTTGGGGGTCTCTTTAGAAGCAGCATGTCTACCCTCAACGATAGGGGTAAAGTTTGCCTACACCCCACCCTCCCAAACCCTACCATTAACTTTGCTTTTTGCGGGATTTACTGGGTATGGTTGTTGTTGTATTTTTTGAATCCAAATAAACATGACCTAGTGGTTTAGTTGTATGGTGTATATCCCACAAAAGTAGTTTGGGTTCAAATCCTTGCAAGCGTAAAGTTGTGGTATTTAGGTATAAAAATATTGTTATTAAAAGGAATATATAAACATGACATAATCGTTATATAATTCAACATTGACGGGATTTGTATTATCTTATCTAATCTAACTTTTATATTGGAGGTACACATGGTGTTGATATAAAGTACATTAATAAGAGGTTAACCCAATTACCTAAATGGCTAAATAATGAGTAAATATGTAATATGGGTGTTTTTACATGCATCCCTTTTAGGGCAACATTCATACATAAAAATCCAACCCCTTGTTATCCCTTTGCATGGATAATTTGATGTTTTACTTTGTCTTGACTTCCTTGTGTTTAGGGTTCCATTTCATAGATTTGGACATAATTTTTATGTCGAGCTGGTAATTATGTTCAACTTGTATTCGAAAGTTTGATCACTTTTAAGAGTTTTTGAACACTCATATGTGACATGGCGCTGACGTGACGCTGATGTGGCTAGGGGCTTTATACCACCCCCCAAACCTAAGAGAAGAATACCAAAACTTAAATAAAATTACAATATAAAAAAGGATTTTCGGATAAATAAGAAATTATTTTCAATATTTGCGTTATTAAAAAGAATGAAAACAATCTACACTAAAGAAGTTATAGATGAACACGGAAGGCACAAGTTTTTGTGTTTTTAAAGGTAGTGGGTGTCGTCTGACCGAGGGACAAAATGGTGAATTGATATAGAACGTATGGAAGTGAGAGAGTGAAGTGGCAGAGAGAGAGATGGTGGAGTCGGTATGGATGGTGACATTAGACTAGAGGGTACGGAGAGCCTCATCCTCAAGAGGATGGCCGCCACGTAGGAAGGGTTTGAGGGTGATGTATGGTGGGGGAT
Organism: Helianthus tuberosus; assembly: GCA_030545235.1. NCBI lineage: Eukaryota > Viridiplantae > Streptophyta > Magnoliopsida > Asterales > Asteraceae > Helianthus > Helianthus tuberosus. The sequence continues at coordinate 11,197 of JARYGA010008660.1, forward strand.
GAACCTCTTTATATATATATATGTATGTATGTATGTATAGGTATATGTGAGAGAAGGAGAGAGGAGAGAGGCCCGTCCTCTCCGTCTTGTGGGAGCCGGTTTTCACGAGGGGGCGGTGTGGGGGACCGGCGCTGGGCTTCGTCGGGCCTAAGCCGGCCCCATACCGCTTGGTCTTTATCATCCTCAAATGTGGAAGAAAGAAAGAAAGAAGGGAAATGGAGGAGCGGCAAGGAGAGTAGGATTGAAAGGGACGTGGTATAGCGGTTGGAATTTAGGTGACCACGCAGCCCTTCTGATGTAGCATCAAGCGAGAGAAGTGGGGGATGCAACGTAAAGCGGGAAGAGTCACATGCCACCCTCCTTTCTTAAAACACTACCCCTCCCCCTGTTAAGTGAATCTCTGGAACACATAACGTGTAAAATATTAAGGTGAGCTCAATCTTTTGGGGCTTAAAGTGGACTTTTAAATCATGTCCGGTAATTTCCATATAAAAGTATATTTTTGGTTTAAAATTCTAACACGTGATAATATATACGATTCTAAAAAAACACAAAATCACAAATATAATTTCATAAGGGTGAAGGGAGTGGTTAAACACTTTGAGTGACAAACTAAAAAATCAACCAATGAGAGTGTGCCATGTCAAAGTGGTAAACTATGCTCAAAATGTTGGCAATGGTTTAGACACTTGGTAAAGTGGTAAACTATTTAAAAAAAAAAAATGTGTGATTGGTTGAGATGGCATGGACCCCACCACAAAACCCCACTCTCTCCCCTCTCCTCCCTCTTCCCGAATCGGTATACCTACACCGATTTTGGCCTCATTTTCGGCAAATGGTGTTCGGCAAAATTGATGGCATTGGTTTGCCAAGTGGTAAAGTGAGTTTACCACTTCCACTCCCTTCACCCTAAGAACATCATCGAGATACTAAGAGTTGAGCGAATTGTTATCGAATACGAAGAACCAAACACAATCAAACCCTAAAAAACTAGGGGTCTCTTAAACATAGAGCTTTAAGTTTCAACTTAGTTTTTCCTACGCTCTAACCCCAATGAGCCTTTTATTATTAATTTTTTTTTAACTTTTAAATAGATTATTATTACATGAAAATAATAAGTGATTATATATGCTTGGACTTTATACTTTAACAAAGACCAATACTAATTATGATCTTATGTTAAATTTATATTTGTGTATATTATTAAGAAAGGGCTTGGTTATTCACATATCCCCCTTGGTTATTTGCACATCCCTTGAACCTTATAGGAAGCGTATAGGGCAATACGGTTCATCTGGGTCCAAGCGTATTGAGCAATACACTTCCTATATGTGTACTTGAAGTACAAACTTTTCAGAAGATGATCAGCTAATGATTAGGGAACCAGAGGAAGCGTATAGGGCAATACGGTTCCTCTGGGTCCAAGCGTATTAAGCAATACACTTCCTATATGTGTACCAAACTTTTCAAAAGATGGTCAACTAAAAGGAAGCGTATTGCCCAATACGATTCCCATAAGTTTAAAAGGAAACGTATAGGGCAATACACTTCATATTAGTTTTACTTAAAAATTATAAGTTGCATCAATTTTTTAACTTATTATTGTTATCTTATAATGTTTTTTTTTTTTTTTTTTTTTTTATAAAAAACACTTACTAAACAAAACTATATATATATATATATATATATAGGAAATGTATGGGGCAATATGGTTTCGTTGGACCCAAAGTATAGGAAGCGTATGAGGCAATATGGTTCCCCTAGACCCAAAGTATAGGAAGCGTATGGGGCAATATGGTTCCCCTAGAGCCAATGTATAGAAAGTGTATATGGCAATACGGTTCCTCTTAGTCCAAGCGTATTAAGCAATACACTCCCACGGTCATCATCAATACTCGTCAGACTCCTCGTCAGACTCAGCGAGCTCCTCCTCTGTAAAGTTCGGGCCACGCCTAGTAGAGGGTGACGGGCTGTGCCGTGTATAGGACGGGAGAGGCTGGGTAAAGGATGGCATGGACGGGTCGGGCTGCTGCATAAAGAACGGGCCCTGGTCCGGATAAACTCGTGGTGGTGGACGGGGTGGAACCGATATACTCATGTACTTATACATTTCACCCATGCTAGTCATCAGCCACCCTATGTTATCATGCATCTGATCCATCTGGCGACCGTGGGATGTTATCTCCTGACCGAGGCAGTGTTCGAAGTCGCATTTGCTCATCTTGGTTACGCAAAATCCTATCCTCGACCTAACCAAAGTACCGACTAACACTCTGGGCTATCTGGCCGATAAACGATCCTCCATATATACTTCCACGACGCTGCTTTTTCCAACGTGTGACAAAATAATCCACCACGCAGAGATGGAGGGCGCACGGACGACCAGTAAATAAACAATATAGATAGAAAAGATCGGCCTTCGTTATGTGCTCGCAACTCTTGCCATGGGCCGCGATGCCCGTGCTAAAGCAACGATGCAAGTAACGAACTAACGGGTCGCGAATCTCCCAGGATCGGACCTCCTCCGCCTTGGTGTATGGACCTTCACCGATGGTGGGCCACCAGGCAATCAACTCATCCTCGGGCATACGATCGATAACCGTGGTATACACGTCCTGAACCAACTCCTCGTCTGTGTAAAAACCGGTGGCGACGGCAAATTGACGAAGTGACATCTCAAATACCTCGCCGAACAGACGGAATGTGATTTCGGGTGATAGGGCCGGCAAGTTCGGATCATCAAAATCCGAGTTCGGCCGGTCATCCGGTCGAGGTCTATAGCGGAATGTGGAGAGAAACTCCACCATCAACGGCCGATAAGATGGTGCGGCTACTATTCGAAATAAACGATCCCACGGGCTATCCTGCCCGATAACCTGTCGAACAGTGTCCGCCACCCCACATGGTTATCATAAATATGTTTTGGGTATTACAATAATGTATAAACGTTTTTTTGACACATTTTTATAAAAAGGATTCAGATTAGGGGACCAGGGGAACCATATTGCCCCATACGCTTCCTATACATTGGCTCTAGGGGAACCATATTGTCCCATACGCTTCCTATACTTTGGGTCTAGGGGAACCATATTGCCCCATACGCTTCCTATACTTTGGGTTCAAGGAAACCATATTGCCCCATACATTTCCTATATATATATTGTTTTATTTTGTTTAATAAGTGTTTTTATAAAAAACATTATAAGATAACAATAATAAGTTAAAAATTTGATGCAACTTATAATTTTTAAGTAAAACTAATATGAAGTGTATTGCCCTATACGCTTCCTTTTAAACTTATGGGAATTGTATTGGGCAATACGCTTCCTATTGGGTCACTTTTCAACCTTTATAGTTTTGAACTGCGTGCGCGCCAGAGAATATTGTACCAATAGGAAGCATATTGCCCAATACGCTTCCTATTGGTGTCGCATTTAATGCTTCAAACCCTATGGAAAACGTATTGGCCTATATGGTTTCTATTGAGGGATGTACAAAATTTTTAGGAGATGTGTAGATACCATCACCCTTAAGAAAGACCAATACTAATCATGATGTTATGCTAAATTTATTATATATACACGTGTGTGTCACGTGTTGAGGAAAAAAAGAAATGAATGAGAGAATGTACTTGTACATCAGAGTACAACTGTTCGTAGCGCAGAATGGAAAGTTTGGCAGAAGAAAAAAGAAAAGCCGGTGGTCACCCCCCTCTAATTTATAAAAGTTGCAGACAAACCCCTCGACTTTTTCGCGGGGGCCATGGACCACCTTTTCTATCCGTATAGGTTTGGGTTATGTGGGAGAGAAAATATATGTTTCATCGTCCTTTTGTCTTGTCAGTGGGACCCACAGATGTTCCTTACGCAGGCAACTGCTTTCATATTTTTGACTTTCAAAATATGTACTTTTTTTTACTTGAAAAAAGTTAATTTAACATGTCACTCTTACGTTTGCCACGTGTCACTTCAGCAGCCGTTGATTACCCATTGATCGATCATCTCTTAACTTTTTTAAAATTGAATTTGTTTATATTTTATAGAATTAATTACATAGTTAGTCTATGTGGTTTACACAAAATAATATAATTAGGTACTAATAGTTTAAAATCACCTTTTAGGGTATTAACTTTTCATTTTGTAACATTTGGGGTATTAACTTCTAGAGTATTAACATAGTTAGTCCATGTGGTTTGCACAAAATAACATATTTAGCTACTAATAAGATGTGATTTTAAAACTACATATTACGTTAATTACTCCAAACGTTACAAAATAAAAAGTTAATACCATAGAATGTGATTTTAAACTATTAGTACCTAAGTATGTTACTTTGTGCAAACCACATGGACTAACTATGTAATTAACTCTATTTTATAATAAGACCATGCGTAGTGGTAAGGGTGAATAATGCCCCACCCTTGGCGTTGTCTGCCACGTGTCGTCCTAGTAAGCCAAGAGGCGTTTTGAAGAAAAAGGCGTAGTGGGATAATGTCCCCACCCTTGGGCGTTGTTCGACGCGTGTCACTCCCATAATTACCCAATTATTATTTTTTCTAATTAATAAAACAAATAATATTCAACTAAAACACTGATTGGTCAAATGTTTTCATCTTGGGCGTGGAAAATACAATGCCAAAAGCATATTTTGTCAAAAAAAAAAAAAAAACGCCCACAGAGGCCATGTATGGGCGTGGTTGGGGCGTTTTCTTCTCAAAACGCGCCTAAAAATACACCACTACGCAATACGCATGGTCTAAAGAGTGTTAATGGGTAACGACTCATTATATTATAACTTTTATCAATCATTCTTTCATCCTCTAAATCCCAACAAAATCCCACTTAAGGGTTGTGTGACAACTTCTGAATCGGTAAGTGCTAAACTAGTAAGTCTGAATCATTAAATGTTGAACATGTAATAGGTCTGAACCATTAAAAGCCAGTATAGTGCTTAACCATTCAAAAACGAATGCCTGACCCAACATGTTTGTATTCATTAATTGGAGAAGCAAAGCTTTTAGAAACACCTAAATTGGGGAGGTCATGATTTCAAGTTTGCAAAGAGTAAAAATCAAATTTGCCGTTAAGAAAAAAATGTTTGTAACCTTCAACAGGTTAAGCCGTGTTAAGTGCTTGAGTCCCTAAAACAAAGGTCTTAGAGCATTCACATTCTAACCATCAAATTATGTGAGGAGGGGTTTTTATATTATAAAGGGTATAAAAAGTGGTTGTGAGTAGAGGAGAGAGAAAATGTTACTGTTCATCTGTATATTTGGGGGGACACTGTTCACCTGTTATAATTTTTTAATATATTTTGAGAGTGGTTGTGAGTGGAAGTGAGAGAAAAATGTAATGATAATATTATTTAATTGAAAGGAGAGAGAAAAAGTATTTGTTTTTAGTGGAAATATATTGATATATGAGTTGTTTTTTAGTGGAATATATGTATAATTTGATGGATTGGATGTGAATGCTCTTATAGTCTTAGAGCATTCACATTCAATCCATCAAATTATGTGAGGAGGGGTTTTTATATTATAAAGGGTATAAAAAGTGGTTGTGAGTAGAGGAGAGAGAAAATGTTACTGTTCATCTGTATATTTGGGGGGACACTGTTCACCCGTTATAATTTTTTAATATATTTTGAAAGTGGTTGTGAGTGGAAGTGAGAGAAAAAATGTAATGATAATGTTATTTAATTGAAAGGAAAGAGAAAAAGTATTTGTTTTTAGTGGAAATATATTGATATAGGAGTTGTTTTTTAGTGGAATGTATGTATAATTTGATGGATTGAATGTGAATGCTCTTATATATAAATCCAACTTCCATAGTTGCACTAGTGTTTTATCCTTAAAGGGTGAAAAGGGATGCTCCCTAAATTGGGAGTGGTAAACATTTTTCATAGCCAATAATCCCATGTTATGTGAACTCTACTCTCCACTCTCTATTTTGCACTCAATCACTAGGTGTGCTTTACCCAAACAACTTTAAAAAAATAAATAAATAAATATATAAATATGTGATTGGAAGAGAGTGAGGCCCACCATTAACCCTCTCTCTCTCCCCCGTCTCTCATCGGTGACTACTCACCGTTTCACCACTTCACCGTTCACCAAAAGCTTGTTGGCGGCACCTTCCCGATTGGCAAACAAGCTCACCGAAGGGGTCATCGAATGGTGCCCCTTCCACCCTATATGTCACAAGCAACCTGTGTTTTACATGATCTAATTCTCATAGTTAAAAAATGATGCTAGCCAATTGTGTAGAATGTAGATTAAAACTAAAGCTTAATGACATAACAAAGAGTCAAAAAGGAAATCTTGCTAATAATAACACCAATATAACACTAATATTCACCCAAAACCATAACTTCATTTTCTTTTTCCTTGTAATTGTGGTTCAAACTCTCACGTAGAGCAACACGAGACTTTCTTCACAGTAGACACTTGATTATCTTTACTTCCAATGTTAATCATTTGTCCCTTTGGTACAAGCTCGGGGTCGTTAGCCACGCCAAGCGCCTTTGGGCTCTTACCCTGATAGATCCGCGACAATAACTGGGTGAAAGCTTTTTCAACGTTTATCGCCTTGAGAGCCGATGTTTCCATAAAAAACATGTGCTCTCTTTCCGCAAACGCCTTGGCTTCCTCAGTTGGAACGGCTCTTAAGTGAGCTAGATCAGCCTTGTTGCCAGCAAGCATGACCACAATGGTTTGGTCCGTGTGATCTCGAAGCTCCCTTAGCCATCGCTCCACGTTTTCAAATGTTACTTTTCGGGTGATGTCGTACACGATTAATGCGCCCAGTGCACCTCGGTAGTAAGGGCTCGTCATGGCTCGGTATCTAGATGTAAGAAAATCAATAACATTTATTAACCCGACATATTTAGCTAAACAGTTACAAATTTTATGTTAGGTTTATGACGTGAGGACTTAAATTTTTTTAAGTCTGTCACATATATATTGTTAGTTGTTTAACAAGTTTTATACATAATAACATAAAGATCTTGATAGTGTGCGAAAAATATTGTCACCTTTCTTGTCCAGCGGAGTCCCAGATTTGGCCCTTGATGATCTGGCCACCAAGTTGAATTCTACGAGTAGCGTAATCAACCCCGATCGTGGACTTGAAGTCGAGGCTGAACTCGTTACTGGAAAATCGTGACAAAAGGTTAGATTTACCGACACCTGAGTCACCGATAAGAACTACTTTATACAAGTAATCGTAATCGTCGTCTCCAATCAACCCCATTTGCCTTTCTCTCGGTGAAAGAATTTCTGTGTATGGAGAAGTAAACATATGGATTGCAGATTGCTTTTATTTTATACGTTAGAGATGTATACGTGTTTATTGTTATTCTGTTATAGTGCTTATCATTATCTTATTCTAGTTTTAGAGTTTAGATTTGAAAATTGAATGTTTAGATAATTCTTTGATTCAGTTTGATGAAACTCAAGATAACAAAGTATTTACCTTCTTAAATTTGTGTTCATGGTATGAGAACGATATAAAATATCAATATTTTTTTATTTGACTAATTGACTTGTCTCGTCTTTACGGGTAATTAATATAGACAAATGGTTATAACTTGGTGGTATAGATACGAAATTACAAACAAAACCCTATATTATTATATGTAACTATTAATTTGTAGCTTAGAGTGATTGTACTTCATGCTTGAATTGTGTTTTATACAATTTAGACAAAAAGTATAACTATTAATTTGTAACATAATAGGTGTTTGTACTTAATGTGATTGTACTTCATGCTTTAATTGTGTTTGTACACTTTAGACAAAAATGCAAAGTGAAAACATTATAAATTTATATATACTTCGAAACGTAGAATAACTTGAATTTATACTAAAACGTACATAAAAATATGCACGTAAAATGGTTTCTTTAAACGAAAACGTATTATATTTGATAGTTACAAATATAATACGTCGAATGTAGAACAAATCATATTTATACCTACCCGTACATAAAATATGCACGTAAAAAATATTTTTTAAGTAAATGAAGTATAGGAGTAAACCGAAACAAAATATTAGTAAAAAATTTAATAGGTTAAAAACGTTCGTAAAACCGTGTCAAGTTTTACGCCCCCGCCGCAACGCGGGTGTAAGGACTCTCAAAAATGTCCTAAACCGACCCACAAGTGAAAACCCGGACCCTGAAACCATACCGTACATCAAAGATCAAGAAATCAAGAATTATGGTCTTCAGGCGGGCCGCGTAAGGGTCAGGCTTAAGTTAACGCGAGACGCGTCAATGTGATGTTGACCGGATAAGCGTTCCCGATCCACGTGGCATCCATCTGGCAACCCTACTCGTGACCCATCAAGCCTATACGTAGACTAGGTGGCTACGCGGGCCGCGTAAACATCAAGGGTGGGCTCACGCGGGCCGCGTGAGACCCAAATTCCAGCTATAAATAGCTTGGATCAGGAGCTTTCATTCTGTGTTGAAACCACAACTCAAAAACGAAAGTATACTGCTCTAAAGTCGAAATTTCAATTATTATAGCGAGGCGCTGCTACGATACAGGGTATTAACTCGATCGCTGCTACGATTCAATGTCCGATCGATTGAAACTATCCAATGGATGTTTAAGTGCTGTCCATATTAGGGTTATGCTTTGTCATTCGTCGTGAATTCGATGGATGTTTAAGTATCGCACTTTGTCATTCGTTGTGAGGGTTTAATCTCGTGAGTTATCGTAAATGCTGTATTAGTTACTGACCTAGTTCGTGTGCATGTTATTTAAATTATGTTACAAGGCCAATCAGTAGGCTAAACTCTGCCCGTATAAATCTGCAATGTGAGTCATTCTCTTTTTATCAAAAGTATTTTACAATACTCCATTTTCAAATGTTATAATTACAGGGAGTAAGTCGTGGTTATCTTAATCACTGGCTAGTGGGGTATTGTGCACATTACTAATTTCTCACGAGTTAGGCTAATAAATCCTAACAGTGATAAACATCACTACTTGGGGAAAGACCTAATAGTGGTATGACCATCGTCACCAGGTGACACGACGCCAGATAAAAATAAGATAGAAGTCATTGTAATCGCTCTTATGCTGTAATTGATAACTAATGTGTCATTTTACTTACTTGAATGACTCGCCAGCATTTCCCCGCTGATAAAATATTTTTAAAACATGTTTCAGGCGACTTGCTGTAAATCAAGAAAAACGTGCTACGGAGCACTAACAAGCTTGAAGAGGTGGCTCAGTTAAAATGAATAAACATGTTTTAATAAACAAGGGAATTTACTTATGAAATTCCTCTATTGTAAAAATAACGGGGTTTATCCCAAATGATGAAATAAAATATTCGGGCATTTTGAGTTTTAAAAATATCCTGTAAAATCTTCCGCTGTCAGATCATAGATACCATGGTTTCCTGTCCAGCGGCTCCTGACCGGGTCAAACCGGGACTGGGGCCGTGACAGCGGGGTACTTGATACTAATTATTATATATGAATTGTATGTTTTCAGTCAAAGTTTTCATCCAATTGTTTATCTATTGTGCATAACATAAAATATACATCCCCCTTAACATTCTTATAAATGAGTGAATAACATCTTTATTAAGGCTTGTGATTTGATGATAATTTGTAGTGGCGGATCTAAGATTTTATTTTAATGAGTTTTTTTTTGGTAAATTCTCTTTAACTCTCACTACTTTTTTCTAAATTTTATAAGGTTCTCACTATTTTTTTTTTTCATTTTTTTCCAAACGCACGTCCTGGGAACCCACAAATGTGGGATGGATCCGCCCCTGATAATTTGAACTTGCATATTTCGGAAATGAATTGTTAAAAATTGTCATCATGTTGTTAATTGCTTGTCATCACCGATCATCACCTTCTTTAGGAATTCATTTTAGTGATTTGTTGATGTAGAAGTTGCTAATGCAAAGTAAAAGATTACGAAGGAAGATATTTTTGAAAAAGTACTATAAACTTAAGAGGAATCTTTTGTAGATAAATTTCATCAAAAAAAGACACTTGGTAAAAAAACTGCGTCAAAATTCTTAGTAAGTTAATCGTAGAAAACAACTCACATTACAAACAGATCAATGTAGTGTTATTAGACCAATTTTAGCAGTTTGGTGATCTGATAGCCCGGTTTGAGTCAATTTTTATACTATGGTTTTTCAAAATTGTTAGTTTGTATTTAAAGTTTCAAATTAATAAAGATGTTTTATAAAGAGTAAATTTCAAAGTTCGTCCTTTATGTATGTCTAATATATCAAAGTATGTCCTTTATCTTTAATAAGCTCAGAAAACATACTTAATGTTTGCAAATCCTTACATGTTACGTCCTTTAGTGCTAATACAGTTACTTTTCATGGTTAAATTTGACTAAGTCAGCCCCACATAAGGGTATTTTGGTCATTTTATCATAAATATTAAAATAAATGGCAGATAAAGGACAAAAACCAAAAACCCTAATTCACACTCAACTCAACAATGGCAGATGAATTCTCATTCACAGACAGTGAGGACGAAAGAGCTGTGGAAGATGTTCTCTCTCAAGCACTCGACCACTCCGTTCTCGAACAAATCGCCGCCATCAACTGCTCCTCTTTCTCCTCCAAAGATAACCTCCCTTTTGACCTCGAAAACTGTTTTCGTAAATTCAAATCTCTTCCAACCGCCACCACCGCCGCCGGTGCTCGCTTTCCATCTTCTAAATCCAAATCCTTCACACCTCGATCCGTCGATTTTGATTCAGATCTGAAAAACTGTTCCGATAAACCGTCTCCGTTCACCGACGATTCTAAACAACGTTCCGAAGAATATTCAGAGGAGAAAAAAGGCTCAAATTCGAGATCGAAACTGAAATCGGATTTTCGTAAAACGAAGAGTTATTCATCGGAATCGTCGCCTTCCTCTGACGATTCGGAACAACATTCTGACGGAAATCTAGACGAGAAAATCGGTACGAATTATTCTAGATCGAATAGGTGGTGGTTGTGGGGAGATTTATAGTTTGAATTTGGATTTGGGGTTTGTTTGGGGTTAGTAGCTTAAATGTAGATTAGGGTTTGAATTTTGTGGTGGTGTTCAGATCTGTACATATTCAGATCTGAATATGGAGGTTTGTGCAGCGGTGGTGATGATGGATCGAATAGGTTGACGGTGGTGATGGTGTCGGTGATAGTGGTGGGTGTGTGTGAGAGAGAGAGGGGAGGGGGGAGAGATCTGGTTTGGAACAGAGCTTTTGAGTGAGATGAGTTGCAGGTGATGATGAATAAGCTTGATGATTTGATTGCCGGAAAACTGGTTTGAAATTTGTCGGAAAACTGGTTTGGAGCAGATTAAAGTTGAAGGTGAAGTGGTGGTGGTGGCAGATCTGTGGTGGTGGTGGTGGTGGCGGTGGCAGCTGGGTTGTGGTGGTGGGGTTAGGATAGTTAGAGAGAGAAGGAGAAACATTTAGTCTGCATATATTTATTGTTTTTGATGATTATTTATTTTAATATTTATGATAAAATGACCAAAATACCCTTATGTGGGGCTGACTTAGTCAAATTTAACCATGAAAAGTAACTGGATTAGGACTAAAGGACATAACATGTAAGGATTTGCAAACATTATGTATGTTTTCTGAGCTTATTAAAGATAAAGGACATACTTTGATATATTAGACATACATAAAGGATGAACTTTGAAATTTACTCTTTTATAAATATAACACATTCATAATTGCATATTCCAAAATGAAAAAAAAGTTATATGTTACCCGTAGATCCAGACAACTTTCTTGGTTCGGATGATTCAGGGGTCACAAATGTTAATGAAACACATGGGTCGAATATGAAATCAACAAATATGATTCTTGTGCATAAATTAGAACTAAATCTTGTTGCCAGAAAGGAAAAAAGTCTGAAGAAAAAGGTTGCAAATAACACGAATATTAACATGCCACGATATCTAGTTCGTGGTGTTCGACCTTTGGCTGACTAAACGCTCACTTAGAGCAACACCAGGCTTTCTTCACAGCAGACACATGATCATCTTTACTTCCAATATTTATCATTTCTCCCTTGGGTACAAGCCCGGGGTCATTAGCCATGCCAAGCGCCTTTCGGTTCATACCGCGATAGATCTGTGACAGTAATTCTGTGAAAGCTTTTTCGACATTCAACGCCTCCAGAGCAGATGTTTCCATAAAAAACATGTTCTCTCTTTTTGAAAACGCCTTGGCTTCTTCTGTTGGAACGGCTCGTGAGTGACCAAGATCAGCCTTGTTGCCAATGAGCATGACCACAATGGTTTGCTCCATGTGTTCTCGAAGCTCCCTTAGCCATCGCTCCACATTTTCAAATGTTACTTTTCGGGTGATGTCGTACACGATTAGCGCACCCACTGTTCCTTGGTAATAAGCGCTTGTGAGGCCTCGGTATCTGGAATGTAAGAAAATTAACACTGTATTAGCAATGTGTCCAATGATGAAAACATACCGGACTAGCATTATTCTTTAAAACCAGTGGCAAAGCTTGAAATTTTTTACCGGGTGGGGGGAGGGGGGGTCGAAAACGTATATACCCAAAAATTTCTATAGAACCGCAGGGCCGAAAACATATATACCCAAAAATTTCTATACGAAAACTGCATATATAACACTACTGGCCGAAAAGTTCGGGGGGTCGGGCGCCTCTCCCGGCCCCTTCAAAGCATCGCCCCTGTTTAAAACATCTCATGACACATGATGAAAATCGTCTCATGACACATGAGTTCGAACACGATACGCATATTCCCACAAGCACGACACGTTTAACTAAAAAAAGTTTATCTTTCTGTATTATTACTATAAGTTAGAAATTTATCATAAAAAATATGAATGTGTATAAAATTTAAACACATAATGAGTTTAAGAGGCTGTTTGGTAGCCTCTGAATGGTCATTAAGATGCTACCTCTTAATGGAACCATTAAGAATTTTACCAATGAGAAGGTAGAAGAATGTGACATGTGATGATTTACCATTTAGAGGTTACCACTTAACCATTCAGATTATCATAAAAAATATGAATGTGTATAAAATTTAAACACATATTAAGTTGTTTCAGAAAACACATTTAAAAAAAAAATGTAATATGGTTAAACGAGTGACTTGCCTGGTCAAAAAACCCGAACTGTTTAGCTAAAAGTATTCACATGTTCAACTTTTGACTAACCCATACTCGTTTAGATCAACTTTCACGTAAGATAATTACATGTAAAAAATTGACACGCATACTTACCTATATAACACAGCTGTAATATAATAATAATAATAATAATAATAATAATAATAATAATAATAATAATAATAATAATAATAATAATAATAATATTATTATGCATGTTCCATTACATACAATAAAACAATGATGGCACCAACAATGTAGGCATAAAACATAATGATCGTAAAAATCTGTCACATATATTTTGTTGAGTGTTCAACAATTTTTATTCACAAAGATCTTGATCGTCTGCGAAAAACGTTACCTTTCTTGCCCGGCAGTGTCCCAGATTTTGGCCTTGATGATCTTGCCATCAACTTCAATGTTACGATTTGAGAAGTCAACCCCGATTGTGGATTTGAAGTCGTGGCTGAATTCATTCTTGGAAAATTGTGACAAAAGGTTAGATTTACCGACACCTGAATCACCGATAAGAACTACCTTATACAACTCATCGTAACCGTCGTCTGCAAATGACCCCATTTGCCTTTCTCTCTGTAAAGAATTTGTGTTTATGAAGATGTAAATTGCTTTTGTTCTATAGAGGCTAAACAGGAGTTATATACATGTATACGCTAGAGATATATGCTAGTTTATTGTTATTTTGTTATAGTGCTTATCATTATCTTCCAGTTTAGAGTTTAAATTTGAATTCTAAATATTTAGATAACTCTTGATCCACTGTGTCGATCAATAGTTTCAAAACTAGCTTCTATTTTATCTTTAACCAGTGGCGGATCCAGCCGGAGAAATCACTGGGTTCCTTTTTCCAAATCATACAAGGTTTACACTACAAAAAAAACGTTTTTTTTTCCAAATCATACAAGATTTACACTACAAAAAAACGTTTTTTCCGAAAAGACTGGGTTCCTGGGAACCCGGTCTTTCTATACTAGATCCGCCCCTGTCTTTAACCCCTTAAAAGTCACATGTCAAAACACAACATACATTTAACCATCCTTGGTTCTCATGGTTAAAACTTAAAATAACAATGATGGAACTAGAATTTCTTTATTGGGAGTTATCATAAGGATTTTTTCTCCATGTAAAGAGTCCAAAATCATGGTTTTTTTTAATAACCTTAGATTTTATGTGTATATACAAACTCACGTGGTCGGAGAGTCAGTGGACCTCTGGTTCGACTCCTGTATTCACCCTAAACCATAACATTGTTCTTTTTCCTTGTAATTGTGGTTTTCAAACTCTTACATAGCGCAACACTCGGCTTTCTTCACAGCAGACACTTGATCATCTTCACTTCCGGTATTAATCATTTGTCAATTTGGTACAAGCTAGCCATGCCCAATGCCTTTCTGGCTCATACCGTGATAGATCTGAGTTAGTAATTTTGTGAAAGCTTTTTCAACAAGAAGTGAGCTAGATCAACCTTGTTTCCCGTGGTGAGCATGACCACAATGGTTTGGTCCGTGTGATCTCGAAGCTCCCTTAAACATCGCTCCATATTTTCAAATGTTACTTTTCGGGTGATGTCATATACCTTTTTTTTAACAAATTACAGTCACCCACCAGATATAGATAAAAGGAATTACATAACAATGACATGTAAACAGACAACAAGCTACGCCGCAACCCTCTTTTGAATAGCAAATCTAATTTTGTTCGGCTTCGAGAAATTGTTGTGCACGACATTCTGCACTCTATCTAGGAATCCGACAGCTTCAGGGGCAAGAGACACAGGATAGTATCAAAGGAAAAGGGAATGAAAACATGTTGATTCTCATCATGCTTAGCGACCTTCCCCGATTCCGCTTTCAACACAACCTAGCCAACCACGAAATGGTTTTCCCTGAGCCCAACAAGGGGGACCCCGGTAAGATCCACATAGGTGTGTTTCCCACCAACCCAACCAAACAAAAGAACATCCGCTAGCCGAAGAGTCGATCTCCCTTCAAGCGGGCCAATTAAGAAATTTCCTGGGTTATCCAAACATGTCTGTATCTGAAACCCGGTAGCTCCTTGCAATGGACCACATGCTCCCCAAAGTTATTCAAACAAACCTTGCGGCAAACTGGGCCAGGCTCATTAATTGGAAACAAGGGGATCATTAACTGGTATTTAAGGATGGACCGATACTCCACCGCTGACATGTGTTGGCCTAAACCTTCTATGGGGATAACAGTAAAAAAATCTTGAGCATGGGGGCTCCGAAAACAATCTCACACCGCTTACTGGCGCACAGATAGGTCAAACTTCTCTCTTAAATCATGGGCGGCTTTACTATATAGGGCACTCACCAAAGTTTTTGAGCCTTCGGAGGGGCAGTGTCTTTATTAGCGAACCCATCAAGATCAAGATCGGGAAGGGACCTTTGCAATCTACCCATCGCACATCCATAACTGGCGTCCAACTAATCAATGCCACTGTCCCGTAGGATGTGGTCTTGTACTCTAAGATTGTGCTCTCGAGGCCACAAAATCGTATGTTGATACATCTTCCGCTGAATATAGGCTTAGGCCCCTAAAACGGATCGGCAAGGATGCCAACCTCCATTGAAAATCCTCAAAAAACGGACCCACACAGACCACAATGTCCTCGATCGTGTCTTGGAGGCCCTAGTCGAAAATGGATACATCTTTCTCAACAAACATGGGCTGGCAGGCGCATAGGCCAAACAACATCTTGCTAACCTCCATACAAGAGCGAAGGAAAAGAAGCTCACATTGAGGGTCCTGCAAACAAGGTACGCATCTCATAAGGTCCGCCGCACATGAGACCCTTCTCACAACCAAACTGCTTATATAACCAGCATCCCAACTAACAACTCCCAAGGAATTTTATATTTGAAAAACTACTATACACTTGAGATGAATCTTTTGTAGATAAAGTTTAACAAATTATGACACTAGGCAAATAAATGCGCCATCACTCTTTAGTTAGTTAATCTTAAAAAACAATTCATATCACCAACAAATCAACATATAGTTTAACAAATAATGAAATACTTATTAAAAAATTAATAATGTTTGTGTGAGGTGGATGCATAATTAATTTGCAAAAAAGTATTTTTTATTCTATTATTTATCTTTCTTTCTTTCTTGTGGTTTGACAATAACAGAAAGAGTAAATTACGTTTTTGGCCCCTGTGGTTATGTCAGTTTTACTATATTAGCCCAAAATAAGAATTTTTAACGTATTTGCCCCCATGGTCCTTATATCTAACTATTTTGGCCCCTAATTCTAACCAAACCCTAACTCTGGTTAATTTCTTAGTCACATGGGTTGCACATGATGGGTAATATGGTAATTTCCCCTCTCCCTTTTATGACTTTATAAATAAAATCCAAATCTTGAACAAATCAAACCCAGATCTTCAAACCACTTTAGATCTTCAAACCCAGAACTTCATTTCAAACCCAGATCTTCACACAAATAAGGATAAAACTTCACCCTCTCGAAATCCACTGCAAACCCACAAACTCAGTTTATCAACAACACTTGCTTCCTATTTCCTTCCCATTTTCACTCAACATTATCCAAACATGCTCACACATACAACCAGTCGATTACCCCCTTTCTTCATCTCATCCTCTCAAGTTCTACCTACAACACACAAAGACAACCCCCCCCCCCCCTCAACCCTCGTTCACTCCGATCGGCGACCGGTGAACCGGTGGAGCCGATACTGGTCCCCTCCGACGAGCCACCACCCCCCCTTTCTGCGACGGTAAATGGAACAATCACCACCCTCGAGTGGTGGCTCACGATGGTGTCACACCCTGGCTTTGCGGAAGCGTGGTTAACTTTGGTGTGACTTCTTAATACCATAGCTTAATCATAACAAGCTATATGAATTTATAAACCATGCAAGTCATCCATTAAGTTTTGAAAATCAAATACAGTACCATTGTTTTTAACCAACAACCATGACCTTGTTCAACAACATTACAAACTGAAACATAACATAAACGTGGTTTAAGGATTGTGTCTTGTCCAGGAAAGAGACACATCCCCTAAACCCTGATGACTTCATGACAAGTGCAGCGGAAAACGTTCCATACCGTGCCAGATCCGTTTAATTTCCTGAAATACATGTGAGTTGAAAAATCAACAATAATGTTGAGCGAGTTCATGTGCAAGTGAGTAAGTAAAACACTTGTAAGTATAAAAGTTTCCTGGTATGTAGCAGTGTAAGAGGACTTGTGATCACCAATGGTTTGCAAGGCCATTAGCATGTTGTGAAATGCAAGTAGGTAGACACAACCCTAGCCGATTTTTGCGTTGGGTACCAAGTCACTCCAGGTCCGTTCTGTTGGTCCTCCGAGAGGCCCGTTCTGTTGGCCCTAGAGCTGGGCTCGCTACACCCAGATAGATCTACCGCTCGAGTCCCTCGGTGTTCTAACTACCCATTCACATGATCTAAACCTCCTTACGTAATTCATACCGTGTATAAAGTACTTGTAAACAAAGTAACATGTATTTCACCCCCGCGGTTAAGTAAACTGAAAACAGTTAGAGAAAAGGGGGGACATGAACTCACAGTGAATGCGCGTCTCTACCAAGTATCTCCAATACAGTAAGCTGTGCAACGACCTACAAGTGCTAATTCTATTAGACGGACGGCCGTGCCTTAGCTTTACAGTTTATGTCTTTGGGAAATAGTTAGACAACTATTTCGTGTTTATGTTCCGTATACACTTGGTAGTTATTCTTCTTCCCAAGGATGGGGGATACAATACATGTGCGTAAGTTACGTTTTATCAATCTTGTGGTAATGTAATTACCGGTGTAACTTATATGTTAATGTGGAAGCGTTCGTACAGTTTTGGGATCATTAACGCTTGTAAATATTATTTTCACTCTAAAATAATATTTATGTATTTCACAAAATAATCATAAACAGTGTTGTGACAAATATATTTATCACGTTAATCTTTGTGAAAACCCCACCTCCGAATGTTTAGTAAAATATAGTGCTGGCGAAATTTATGTTTCGAAAGTATGTCCAAAATAGTTCTAACACTTGTTGTGTAAATAAGCCTAAGTGTTAGGTTTTTAGAAAATTTCGCCAGAGTTTCCTCTGTAACTGGAGGTGGCCACGCTTTCAAGCGTATCATTTTCTTTTAACAATTCAATTCAACAATCTCCTTTATTCAATCAAACAATTTCCGACACAACAAACTAGTCGACAAGTATGTAAATTTGCATAATCGCATGAACTTGTAGTTTTTCCGAATCTATAGTGTAAACACCCTTTATATATGTAGATCTTTATATAAAGTAACTTTAATCTTGTAGAAACCCCGTGTTTAGAGGAATCCGTCTTTACAACTTCTAGTCATTTTTTCCAAAAATAGTTATTTGTCGGATCTTTTCATTTCACAAGTGTCTACACACTTGTGGTTTATAAAAATCATATTTATTAGTGTAAGATCCATCTTTAGAAAAACATGATTTCTTTAAAGTGTGGTCTTTCTAAAATACCACTTGCGGATACGTAGATCCGCTAGTTTTAAACACCATTTTACCGGTTAAATCACTTTTACACAAGTAAAATATTTCTACACAAGTTCATGTGTCTTGTGTGGTAGTGTTTCACCTTTAACCCTTGTATTTAGTCAAAAACGAGCTTATGTAAAGATACATGATCTTACAAAGTCGGGTTAAACGGAGATCCGAGCTACCACATCATAGATCGGGTCTCAATAATCACATATTTCAAGTCCTACGACTTTTACACAAGACATGTGTTATTAACCACCATTTTAAGTAGTTTTAGTAGACTTTAAAGTTTCAAAACGCATGTTTACGATATTTAACCGACGAAAGTTCTTTTAACCACTTTAGACATGCTTAAATATGAGTTTTAAACAATATACCTCTAGCTCGGGGCTAGGGAAGAATCGTGATGAAAATCGCGTGGATAAAAGCCAACGGTGGAGGTTCTTCGTGTTCCGCTTGCACCAAAGCTCCTAATACGCGGCCTTGGATGTATGTATGATCTTGGAATGATGAAGACAAGAACCGAAAATGGTGGGTAAGGGAGTGGGGTGTTCGGCCGTGAGTGGGTGAGGGAGAGAGAGAGCTTGTTTGAGTGGTGATTATGTGAATGATGAACATGAGATTGGTGATTATCTTATAGGCAACAATTAGGAGTATTACCCAAAGGTTTTTATGTCATGAAGATATTAAGCATAAACAATTAAAATAATCAAGTAGTGTACCCTTGTGTCTCCCATGGTTAGGGCCGATCACAATGGGGGGGGGGGTGTGTCTAGTTCGATCTTAACTAGTTTAGTTATGTTAATTCGGTTAGTTAAGTGTTAAACTCCGTTAGTAAAGTATAGCGTATTATGACGGGTGTTAGGGTAATCAGGGACCCTAACTGGCTCAGAAAAATATAAATAGTGGAGATATTACTATTTTCATGTTCCGGGTAAAGTCCGGTTGTTCGGTTGGATAGTAATCCGTTAAAGCATTACAAAGGCTTTAAAGTGTCGTTATTGTTGTTTTTAGTGACACATTTTGTTTCCAACACTTTAGAAAGTGTCTAGTGATTTTTCTCATGTTCTGGCACTTTACTAGTCAGCTAGAAGCTGGTTTAATTTTTAAAGTGCTGTGTTTGGTACTTAAAGTACGTTCTTGGCACATCCGAATCAGTGTATCTTATTCCTAGAGACGCGGTACCATAACCCTTATATTCCTACACTCACTACCAGTGTAGCAAAAATATATGAGGCTCTTAACAGGCCTTAGAGGCAGTGTCTGCCTGATGCTGGTCATTTCAGCATGTTCACTGTGTATCCGTTTAGTGCTACTGTGCTTTTTGTGCATCATGTTTGTCACTAGGGTTCAGCATGTAAATAATGTAGTGACAGCAAATAAAGTATGATGCAAGTAAGTGCATGTATTAGTATGCAGGTAGCAGTTCATCAGCTAGTTCAATCAAGCACAGTAATTAAGCAGTAATTAATCAGTAATTAAGTTGTACGGATACCTGGTTTAGTGCGGGTTGTCACAGATGGTGCGGCGACGGTAACGAGAGAGAGAGAGAGGCGGGAACAGCAGAGAGAGAGAGAGACGGCGAAAGGGGTAAGGCGCCGCCGCAGGTGGCGGTGGATTTGTGAAGAATCTGGGAAAATCGATCGGATTTGTGAGATCAGGGGTTGTGCGTTGTGGATCAAGTGTTGGTGGGGAGATGATGATTGTTCGCCAACACCTTCCCTGTGTGTTTTTCCTACTTGATTCTCTCTCTTCTTTACTCTGCTCACCAAGCTTCGAATCCAATGTTATGTTTTTTATTAACACTTTATGTTCATTCCCTGTTACGTTTTTGTAACTGTTTAGGTTTAATTTGCTTTAAATGTTATATGTATTTGATATTTGATTCAATGGTTGTTTTTTATTAATTAGAAAGTTTAGTTAATTAGGTGCTATAATTTTTTTTTAATGGGTGTTATGCAATGCGTTTGAAGTTTATGTGGGGATGATGATGATGGTTGAAGATGATGAGATCTGGGTTAGATTTAAATGAAGATCTGGGGATGATGATGGTTGAAGATGATGATGTTCTTGAAAAATCTGGGTTGAAGATGTTGGTGTTCTTGAAAAATCTGGGTTAGATGATGATGGGAGGTGAAATTACCATATTACCCATCATGTGCAACCCATGTGACTAAGAAATTAACCAGAGTTAGGGTTTGGTTAGAATTAGGGGCCAAAATAGTTAGATATAAGGACCATGGGGGCAAATACGTTAAAATTCTTATTTTGGGCTAATATAGTAAAACTGACATAACCACAGGGGCCAAAAACGTAATTTACTCTAACAGAAAAGTTAACATTGCTTGGTAAAGTGGATGTAATATTTTTAAATCACGCCAAACATCAAATGGTTTGGTCAATCACATGCATTCTTTCCTATACTTGTCCAATACTATTTTTTGATGTTTTGTTTTTATTTAATTGTTTAACACCCCTTTTTAATATAATACCCATATCCCCACTACACCTATTTTAGAAAAATGCCCAATAATGTCTCTTGCTGACTGTACTGCCACATTACGAAAAACGTCCAAAGGTAGGGGCATTATTCACCCAAACCCAGTGTTGTAGAAGGCGCTAGGCGCTAGTCGGGCGGTGAGGTACCGCCTAGGGATTAATCGGGATTAATCGGGATTAATCGGATTGGGATTTTTATATGTATTTTTTCAAAATTATATATATATACCCAATAATATAAAAATAATACTTCAAAATTCACATAAATACTTCAAGTTTCAGATAGTATGGTTCGATTTTGACCGATTTTGACTGATTCTGACCAATTTTGACCGCCTAGGACCGCCTGGGACCGATTTTGACCGATTTTAACCGATTAATATAGGCCGATTAATCCGATTTTTGACCGCCTAGGACCGCCTAGGACCGATTTTGACCGACTTTGACCGACTCCGATTAATTGGCCGACTAGCTCAAAATTAGTCAGTAAGTAGCCGCCTAGCGCCTAGGCGCCAATTAATCGGCCGCCTAGGCCGATTTTTGCAACACTGCCCAAACCACTACACATGGTCTTATATGCATCCATTTAAAGAAACAAAAAAGATGTCACCTGGCTAGTTTTTAGTGGTTTCGTGATCTGGTAGTTTGGTTTTGACAGTTTGAGTTGATGTTTACAGTTTCTTCTTCTTCTTCTTTAAAAAAAAAAAAAAAGAAAAATCGTTATTAGTATTTAAAGTTTTAGATGATAAAGAGGTTTTACAAATATAACACATATTCATAATTACATATTCAGAAATGAAAAAAAAGGTTAAAGGTTTGGTTCGGTTTGACTCACACAATTGGTTCCAAGTAGAAGAACGCTAGCCAAACCATTAAATTGTCAAAATCAAATTGTATAAATCTCAAATCGGCCGAACCGACCAACTTTTTTGGTTCGAATGGTTCAATGGTTATAAATGTTTGCTGCAAAGCTCTATTCAAGTAGACTGCAAACTTACTATGTAACAATTGTTTAATAATTATTTTTTACACAGTTGGTGAGATAACAGAAGAAGATAGTGTAGTGAAAAGAACATAGTGGAAAACAATAACAAAGAGAGATAGGCCGGCTGAGAAAATAGACGATTCAAATCGTTTACCAGATGTACATAATCATATTTAATCTGATACTTCCATTCCAAATACTCGAAAACAACAACACACATTTTTTTTTCCAACACTACAAGAAAAAACCCTATAGGGACGACACCTATAGGGACAACAAATGTCCTCTCTATAGATCTCCCTATAGAGACGACATGTCGTCGCTATAGGGTTTTCGTGCCTTTTAAGATAAGCTACCTTATAGAGACGACATATCATCTCTATAAGATGAAAACATTTTTTTTTGTTGAACTGGTAACTTTAAAAAACATTTAAACTTATAGAGACGACATGTTGTCTCTATAACTTTAAATATTTTTCTTTTAGTTTAATTTTATTAATGATCAATATGTATGAAAATTAAAATAAAACTAAAAAATAAAGTTTAAATTATAGAGACGACATGTCGTCTCTAAAAAGTTTGACTAGTCAAAAAATTATTTAAATTTAGGCTGCATAATTTCCCACCATTCCAAATTTGTTGTGGAAAAAAAGCCTAATCTATAGAAATGATATATCATCTCTATAGCCATAGGGGAACATAATTTTGTTTTGTTTTTTTTAGTTTTGGTTAATAAATAATATATTCTTGTTTTTTAACTAAAAAATATATATTTAACCCTATAGAGACGACATGTCGTCTCTAAAAGGTTTGAAATAAAAATTTTAAAAAATAAATAAACTAACCTATAGAAAGGACATATCGTCTCTAAAATGTTTGTAATAAAAATTTGAAAAAATAAATAAACCAACCTATAGAAAGGACATATCGTCTCTATAGGGAAACATAAATTTGTTTTGTTTTTTAGTTTGGTTAATAAATAATTAAAAATACAAAAACTATTATTCGCATATAGAGACGAAATGTCGTCCCTATAAACCCAATTAAGTTTATTAATTTATTCTTGTTTTTAACTAAAAATATATATTTAAACCTATAGAGACGACATGTCGTCTCTAAAACGTTTGAAAAAAAAATTAAAAAATAAATCAACTAACCTATAGAAAGGACATATCGTCTCTAAAATGTTTGAAATAAAAAATTAATAAAATAAATAAACTAACCTATAGAAGGACATATCGTCTCTAAAATGTTTGAAAGGTAAAAAAAATTCATTTAGGAGGTAAAATTTCCCACCAATTCATGAAAATTTGAAAAAAAAAAAATTAACTAACCTATAGAAAGCGCATGTCCTCCCTATAAGTAAAAATAATTACATTTTAAAAAAATATTCACCTATAGAGACGACATGTCGTCCCTATAAGCCAAATTCACTATTTCTTATTTTATTCATGATTTTTACCAAAAAAATAATATTCAATTATATAATTATCATTTTATTAAGAAATAAACAATTAGGTTCTATAATAAAATTAATTTTATTTGGTTTATTAGATGTATTTGAACTTATATATATAGGGAGAAGATCATGCGAGAACCACCTCTTATTGCGAGAACCGCGAGAATCAATGTGAATACAACCAAAAATGCCTAAAAATAGCTAAAAATCCCACAAATTTTTTTTTTATTTTTTTAATATTTTTTATGTTAAAATCGCTACTTTTCGAAGCCAATTTTTTTTTTTGTATTCGAAAAGTAGCGATTTAACATAAAAAATATTAAAAAAATCAAAAAAAAAATTTTAGATATTTTTTTTGATTTTTTATAGGTTTTTTAGGGGTTTAGTTTTTAGCATTTTAGCTTGGGGGTGGGGGGGGGTGGGGGAGGGGGGTTACGTTTTTTTTTTTAGGTTTTTTGGGGGTTTTAGTTTTTAGCATTTAGCTTGGGGGGGGGGGGGGTTAGGTTTTTTTTTTTTTGGGGGGGGGGGGGTGGGGGTTAGGTTTTTTTTAGGGTTTTTTTAGCTATTTTAGGTTGTGTTCACATTGGTTCTCATGGTTCTCACAATAAATGGAGTTCTCGCATGAGCCCCTATATATATATATATATATATATATCTTATTATATTTATGAATACTACATAAATATAATTTTAAATAAAATACCTAAACTTGAAAAGACCTACATACTAAACTATAAAAAACACGTAATATCAGACATAATAAGATATTTAATTCCATCAAACGAGCAATCTGAATTCGATGAACGCTCATCTTCCTATTGATATGTGTATATGTTATGTCTTCGTATATATGTGTATGTGTGTATTAGTGTATGTATGCTTGTGTATGTGTTTGTATGTATGTGTGTGTATCATGTGGGTGTGTATGTGTAGTATGTGTGTATATATGCATGTACGTGTGTATGTATGTACGTACATGTGTGTGTATGTTTGTGTGTGGGTGTTTGTGCTAGGGGTACAAACGAGTCGTGCGACTCGCGAGCTGCACGAGATCAGCTCGAGATAAAGCTCGAAACGAGTCGAGTCTTGTCGAGCCTGTTGTAACACCCCGAAAACGGGTTTGGTAATCAAACCCCGTTAATACTAAAAGACGAGTAAAGTACCGTTAGTAGTAAAAATAACCCGATAAATATTTGGATTTAAATAAGAAATCCTAATATTAAATAAAACGGGAGTAAAGGCTTTTAAGAAAATGAATTTACGAAAGGCCCAAGTTAACGGGACTTAAAAATAAAACAGGTTATGAACAAGATAAAAATAACTAGGAAATAAATAACCTAGTTAATTACAAGTCTTGTAGTAATGAGGAAACTTGATTAAAATACCCTAAATAAAACTTGGGAAAAGTAGAGGGGTTAAAGGTGTTAAACTAGAAACTAGTTTTTAATAAATAAAAAACAAACACCAAAACACACACCTTGAGTGTGTGTTCTGGTCGACATAAACACAGGAGCCAAGAAGCTCTCTAGCTCAAAACCCTAAAGCTCACAAATCCAGCAAAATCGAAGATGAATCAAGCACAGAAATTAGGGCTTTAACTAAATCCTTGATCCCCTAGGCTAGGAGGTCACAAGGTATGTCGATTTTTGTAATTCAGTGATATCTTGAATTTAGAATGAACACCCACAATCGAAATTCTTGAGTGCATGTGGAAGGTATGGGTGGTATTGACATGAATACAAGTCTAGGAACAAGTCCTAGAAGCAAACTTGTAGAATTAGTGCCATAAGACTAGAGATTTAATGATTTTCCTTATATGTGCTAAGTGGGTTTTCATAATAAAATGATGAACACATGAATTTGAGTGTTAAATTGTGAAATTTGAAGATAGGATGCAAGACCTAGATGTTGTTTATAAACACTAGACATAGAGATTTGATTCTTGAGGTAAATCTTGGTGAAAATAGCTAGTTATGAACTAGTTAGTAAACATGTAGAATTATGCCCATTAGGTGTTTGTTAAAATGCCCAAATGAGAAGTAAAGTGTTGAAATTCAAGTGAAACGCGTAATTGGCAAGCTTGACTAATTACATGAGATATGGGATAAAACGGGTTCTAATCATAATGTTGATTTGCCTTAATCGTGCATATTATATGATTAAAGGTAGTTGACTTTAGAAAGTCGAACTAACCTATGATGAAGTCGAATAGAAGTTTCGACATAAAGTCCGTAAGATGAAATAGTGATAATAATGATGACTAATCTAACCATCTTACGAATTATGATATTAGTTTGACTCTTGACAAGCTAGATGGAGGCTTGGGGAAAGAAGCGGGTCAAACGGATCGTATACGCGGAAAAGAGCATAATCCGGATACAAGGTAAGTAAAGCGTACACTCTAATTATTTAATACCTATTGACTTGATAAGTCGTGAACAGTAAGTCTTGTGTTAAATTATGATGTTCCGACACGGCAAGTGCGGTCTGGAACAAGAGACAATGGTCATAAATCATGTTTAATGGATAAAAAGGAGCTAATGCGGTTAATTAGTCATGAAATGACTAAAAGATAATGAGTTTTTAAATGGTTACCTTATAAGATAAACCATTGCAAATAATAAGAGTAAAGTGGTACTTAGGTCACTTGTTGACAATAACCATTAAATTGGGGAAAGACACGTTATAGCATGGCTCATAATGGGTCAAAGGAATCAATAGATGATTTACAAGTAAAACGACTATACGGTGTAAACCAGAGTTAGTCATATGGATTCGATGGTAATAAATATCATCTCATAGAGTCTCTTGGTCTTTTAGACCAAACGGGTCAAAAGGTGAAATTATCACCCTTTGACAATATCGACTAATGGTTTGTTGAGCTATATGATCATAGAGATAAATATCAGATGGATATGTACATCGCTATCGCTTAGCGGCTACTAAGGCAAGGTATCAAAACGAATCAATATATTGATTCGAGCCAGGTATGTATATTTGGTCAATTCATCATTAGAACTTGAAGTTTAATGAGGGCTAAACAAGTTAAAATGGTCATTTGGTTATCTTTTAAATAAACCGAATGATTTAAGTTATAGTCATTATGTTTTAAAAACATGATGGCTATTTAAAAAAGATCCTAGTTTAAAAAGTGGAATTTTGGTCAATTACGACATGAAAAGTCTTTTGTTGTAAAGAAAGGATTTAAGATGACCAAAACGCCCTCGTAAGCAAAATCGAGCAAATGAACCTTAAGAGTTGTTTAAAAACAAGTTATATGATCAAGCAAATACTTTGAATATGTATAAAGAGTGAAAAGGGTAAATCTTGGGTCAAATGACTCAATATGGGTCCTTGCCGTAAAATGATACTCCGAGGGGTAAAACTCGGAACATATAGATATCCTCATTAATTCCACCACACATATTGTAACACCCCAAAACCCGAATGTTTATATTCGTTAAATGTTATGATATGGTGCATCAAGAAATGAATGACTAGGTTATTTAACCAAGTTAACAAAATGGTAAAAACAATTAAAAGAAAGAAAGTTGTGCCCCTTTATAATTAGTGGCAACTTGAGGGGTTAAAGTGGGTTAAGTTGAAAGTTGAATTAATAAATAAAAATTTACACACACAAACACACACACGATCGTGTGTTCTAGAGGGAACAAGAGCTCTCATGAAGTCAAAACCCTAACTCCATCTAATCCATCAAATTGGAAGGATAAATGAAGCTCAAATTCAGAACCGAACACGAATTTGTGATCACCTACACTAGGGAATCATAAGGTATGTCTTAGATTCTAGATTGGTGATTACCCACGAAGTGGGTTATGTTGTAAATCATGAATTGGTATGAAATTGGGCATGAGGATATGTTAGAATCATCATATAGAACATGGATTATGCATGGTTTAGGTTAATTTGATGTTTAGAGGCAAAACCCATTAGTTATGGTAAGAATAATGACTTGAATCATCATCCATGTCTAATTCTTGTTGCATGTTGTTTGTATTATGTGGGTATGATGAATTCTTGTTACATGAATTGAAAGAAATATGGTGTTGATATGCTTGATGTTATGTATGAATGATAAATGCTAATTAGTGGGAGGATTGGATGAATTATGCATAAGATTAGAAGAATATGCATATATTAGTTGTACATTGTGCTAAGATAGTGGTACGCACACCAAGCGTTTGATGAAACGCCTAGGTGAGCTTAATCGATGAAATTGTATGTAAGTAAAAGATGATAAGTATATAGTGTTGTCCGTATAGGCTATTATGATGTTACGGGTATATAATGATAAGTCGAAAGTTAAACTAAATGAACCGTTGACTTCTAAAAGCCAACCGTGTATAAGAAGGATGGTTAGACGTGTTGTCATAATTGTAAGATTAAGGTAAGTTATATGGAGCGTGTTTGACGAATGTGTGTTTAATGCGATGACATGATGGTTTACATGAGTTTGAAATGATATGAATTTGGTCACATGTATTATGCTTGCTAGAAGTAACTAATGAAAGTCAAATAGGAATTATGCAATCGATATGATCGTTAACATGTACAATTATGTATGCTAATAAGAATGTGATTTCGATGACATGGAAGTATAGGAATCATGTCGAGACGGAATCAAGCACGGAAGGCTAACGGGTCAAAAAGTGGCGAGGAAACGAGTATGAACATGGACGCACGAGGTAAGTGATTTTTGTAATCACTTCTTAGTTGTTTATGTAAAGTTATGTGCAATTTAATTAAGTATGATGATCGAGGTCAAGTAGGAAAGAATTGTATGAGACCGATGAAGTATTAAACGGATCTTAGCTTTGATCCGAGCAAGGTATGTGTGATTAAGAATTGTAGCTAAGTAGTAGGATTGGTTACTTATGCAAGGGAGTCATTTGTTGTTAAGGATAGAGCAAAGTTGACAAAAACGCCCTTGATGGGTAAAACGAGCAAATGTTCTTAAAAGTTGATTACAAACAAGCTATTTGATTAAATGAATGTTTTGAAAAAGCAAGAAAGCGAGAAGTATGGTTTTCGTAAGCTAAGGACCTTAAAATGCGCAAATACCCTTAACGGGTCAAAATAAGCTCTTGAGCGAAAATGGGTCAAGAGGATGCAAGACATCCGAGAACTTAATCTTGTATGATATACAATGTTGACATAATTAGGTTCATAAGAAGTTAGGGTCAAACAAACAAGTTATGTGGATGAATGCATGAACGGGTCGAATAAATCACAAATGAATAATAAGACGATAGCGTGTAAGTTAAGAATTTCCTTAATCCGGATGTGGGATTTTAAGTTAATATGATAGAATATGTGAATTTACAAGCATGTAGGAAGAAACGGGAGGTTAAACGGGTAAACGGTTCAAAAGTTATGCGCGTTTTAGTGCGTACGGACGACGAAACGGAACTGCAGAAAAGTGCCATATCTAGAGGTAGTCGCCGACGGGTTAAGGGTAGTCGCCGACGGGCTCTAGAAAGTTAGTTTTTTTGCTGACGGGTTATTTACCTGTCTACGGGGTTTTTGGCTACGGGAAGAACCACGGGTCGTCGCCGACGCCCTCCCCAAGTCCAAAAACATGAAATTTGTTATTTAAGTTGATTCATGTATCGTAGGCTTCGGTTTGTTATCCGTGGACTACGGTAGGCTTCCTAAACATGATTTTGATCGATCTTTAGATGTTTATGGGCTATAAATCAAAGTCTAAGTCCCATGTAATCAACACATGAGTATGTAAGAAGTATGCAAGATCTTGTACGCGTATGTAGATGTGTATGTATGTATGTATAAAGATATGTATGAGTGTATACATGTATGTAAAGATGTAGGAAAGGTATGTACGTATGTAGATGTGTATGTAGGTATGTGTAAAGATATGTACGAGTGTATGCATGTATGTAAAGATGTAGGAAAGGTATGTACGTATGTAGATGTGTATGTATGTATGTATAAAGATATGTATGAGTGTATACATGTATGTAAAGATGTAGGAAAGGTATGTACGTATGTAGATGTGTATGTATGTATGTATGTATGTATGTATAAAGATATGTATGAGTGTATACATGTATGTAAAGGTGTAGGAAGGGTATGTACGTATGTAGTTGTGTATGTATGTATGAATAAAGACATGTATGAGTGTATGCACGTATGTAAAGTTGTAGGAAAGGTATGTACGTATGTAGATGTGTAAGTATGTATGTATGCATGTATGTATGTTTGTAAGTACGTATGTATGCATGATTTAGACACGTTGAGTGTTAACGTTATTAATGGTGTACCTTGAGAATGAAAAGTAATGCAGGTACGTTATTGAAGCCTCACCAGGAAATGGATAAGCAGATGAAATGCTTAAAGTTTGAAAAGGATGAAATGTGAAGTGTACGTGAAAGAATCTTGTTTATATAATGTGTGCTAATGTTAGGAATGTATGTGGTGAGTGCAGGTTGTACGGATCACGGGCGATTATCACAAGGAATAGAGATCGAAGGCCGAGTCACAAGATAGATTTTACGGGAATAATCGAGTATGTACTTTAGTAAACGGGAGTTATGCTTTTGTTTTGTAAAAGAGATATTTTTAAAATAAACCTTCAAGTAAGTCAAGACGTTTGTATTGAAAGAAATTTTATGGCACGAATTTCCGCTGCGACTTTTGTCAAATACGTGTTAGGGTCTTACAAGTTGGTATCAGAGCCCTGGTTTGAGAGAATCAAGTACAAGAAAGTAAGTACTTGAACTCAAACTTGTGTGCTCTTATGATAAGGAACCTGTACAATCTAAGACTCGATCAAGATCCAAAGGTAGAAGCGAATGTAAGTATGTACTTATGTATACGTATAAAGAAACTGACGGTATGTTATGTACAAGGTAAGTATAAATGTTTGAAGAAGATGACCCTTGAATGCAGTCTAGGATGGATGCTAAGGCAGGCAAGGATGCGAATGGACAGACGGACCCCAGGTATACAATGTTAATATGTATGGTACCGGTGTTAAAAGAAAAAGGAAGAAATCTCCTTGGGAGGGTAAGTACTAAATGGAAGACAACGATATTG
The DNA here is from genome assembly GCA_030545235.1 of Helianthus tuberosus. NCBI lineage: Eukaryota > Viridiplantae > Streptophyta > Magnoliopsida > Asterales > Asteraceae > Helianthus > Helianthus tuberosus. The sequence goes on from JARYGA010008660.1 coordinate 41,918, forward strand.
TCTTGATAAGATTGTAAAAATGTAGCACGAACTGAGACCCACTACTGCAGACATAAGGCGATGATTACCTGAAGGCACAAAATTAGTATGTGAATTGCGCACCTGGCCAGTACGTAAGAAACATATGACATTCGTGAGACCGTGGTAATTATCGCAGGTATGTCCGTTAGAATTGGGTAGCATGTGGGCGTGCGGGTGAAGTGGGTAGTAAGACTCTCAGGAAATTGAGAGTACTATGCAGGAATGAAAAACATGAATGATAAGAATGAAAGATATGAATGCAATGCTTGAATCCGCGAGACGGATTCAAGGGATGAAAAGCGTAAATGCAATGTTTGAATCCGCGAGAGGAATTCAAAGAATGAAAGATATGAATGCAATGCTTGAATCCGCGAGACGGATTCAAGGGATGAAAGGCGTAAATGCAATGTTTGAATCCGAGAGACGGATTCAAAGAATGAAAGATGTGAATGCAATGTTTGAATCCGCGAGACGGATTCAAAACATAGAAGGTACGAAAGGTATGAATAATGTGTTCGAATTCGCGAAACAGATTTAAGATATAAAAGACGAAATTAGTCTACATAAGAAGAAGTCAATTGCTTGACCATCTATGCGTCAAACAAGTCATATAAGTAAATGTAAAGCAAATGAACAAAAGAATGATAGGAATGAAAATATCCGAATATGTAAGTAACGTAAGGATATGTATGGTACAAAAGACTATAGAAATGTAGAACGATGTTAGCTACGGAGTTATGCACGTAGGTATGACGATGACATAGCAGTTTTGTTGTGATAACAAAACAAGGGTTAAATGTTATACAATGTGTCTATAGAATGGAATCTTAAAGGATGAAGATGAAAGTACTAAATCCGTTATAAACGGATCATATGAGTGTAAGCATTATTATAAGTTTGAATAAGTATGTATATTAACCTGTTATTAACGGGTCAAAGAAAATGAGAATGTTATATGAAAGTATGCCATGGAAAGTATAGACTTGTTAAGAAGAAGAAGCCAATTGTATGAATAATTATGAAATGAGATAGGATGATTACTTATGATTATGATGTGAGTGTTAAGTCAAACATAAATGTGTGTGTGTGTAAGAGGAAATGAGAAAGGTTTCGGGGACGAAACCTTATTTAAGGGGGGTAGACTTGTAACACCCCAAAACCCGAATGTTTATATTCGTTAAATGTTATGATATGGTGCATCAAGAAATGAATGACTAGGTTATTTAACCAAGTTAACAAAATGGTAAAAACAATTAAAAGAAAGAAAGTTGTGCCCCTTTATAATTAGTGGCAACTTGAGGGGTTAAAGTGGGTTAAGTTGAAAGTTGAATTAATAAATAAAAATTTACACACACAAACACACACACGATCGTGTGTTCTAGAGGGAGCATGAGCTCTCATGAAGTCAAAACCCTAACTCCATCTAATCCATCAAATTGGAAGGATAAATGAAGCTCAAATTCAGAACCGAACACGAATTTGTGATCACCTACACTAGGGAATCATAAGGTATGTCTTAGATTCTAGATTGGTGATTACCCACGAAGTGGGTTATGTTGTAAATCATGAATTGGTATGAAATTGGGCATGAGGATATGTTAGAATCATCATATAGAACATGGATTATGCATGGTTTAGGTTAATTTGATGTTTAGAGGCAAAACCCATTAGTTATGGTAAGAATAATGACTTGAATAATCATCCATGTCTAATTCTTGTTGCATGTTGTTTGTATTATGTGGGTATGATGAATTCTTGTTACATGAATTGAAAGAAATATGGTGTTGATATGCTTGATGTTATGTATGAATGATAAATGCTAATTAGTGGGAGGATTGGATGAATTATGCATAAGATTAGAAGAATATGCATATATTAGTTGTACATTGTGCTAAGATAGTGGTACGCACACCAAGCGTTTGATGAAACGCCTAGGTGAGCTTAATCGATGAAATTGTATGTAAGTAAAAGATGATAAGTATATAGTGTTGTCCGTATAGGCTATTATGTTGTTACGGGTATATAATGATAAGTCGAAAGTTAAACTAAATGAACCGTTGACTTCTAAAAGCCAACCGTGTATAAGAAGGATGGTTAGACGTGTTATAATAATTGTAAGATTAAGGTAAGTTATATGGAGCGTGTTTGACGAATGTGTGTTTAATGCGATGACATGATGGTTTACATGAGTTTGAAATGATATGAATTTGGTCACATGTATTATGCTTACTAGAAGTAACTAATGAAAGTCAAATAGGAATTATGCAATCGATATGATCGTTAACATATACAATTATGTATGCTAATAAGAATGTGATTTCGATGACATGGAAGTATAGGAATCATGTCGAGACGGAATCAAGCACGGAAGGCTAACGGGTCAAAAAGTGGCGAGGAAACGAGTATGAACATGGACGCACGAGGTAAGTGATTTTTGTAATCACTTCTTAGTTGTTTATGTAAAGTTATGTGCAATTTAATTAAGTATGATGATCGAGGTCAAGTAGGAAAGAATTGTATGAGACCGATGAAGTATTAAACGGATCTTAGCTTTGATCCGAACAAAGTATGTGTGATTAAGAATTGTAGCTAAGTAGTAGGATTGGTTACTTATGCAAGGGAGTCCTTTGTTTTTAAGGATAGAGCAAAGTTGACAAAAACGCCCTTGATGGGTAAAACGAGCAAATGGTCTTAAAAGTTGATTACAAACAAGCTATTTGATTAAATGAATGTTTTGAAAAAGCAAGAAAGCGAGAAGTATGGTTTTCGTAAGCTAAGGACCTTAAAATGCGCAAATACCCTTAACGGGTCAAAATAAGCTCTTGAGCGAAAATGGGTCAAGAGGATGCAAGACATCCGAGAACTTAATCTTGTATGATATACAATGTTGACATTATTAGGTTCATAAGAAGTTAGGGTCAAACAAACAAGTTATGTGGATGAATGCATGAACGGGTCGAATAAATCACAAATGAATAATAAGACGATAGCGTGTAAGTTAAGAATTTCCTTAATCCGGATATGGGATTTTAAGTTCATATAATAGAATGTGAATTTACAAGCATGTAGGAAGAAACGGGAGGTTAAACGGTTCAAAAGTTATGCGCGTTTTAGTGCGTACGGACGACGAAACGGAACTGCAGAAAAGTGCCATTTCTAGAGGTAGTCGCCGACGGGTTAAGGGTAGTCGCCGACGGGCTCTAGAAAGTTAGTTTTTTTGCTGACGGGTTATTTACCTGTCTACGGGGTTTTTGGCTACGGGAAGAACCACGGTCGTTGCCGACGGGCCCTAGGGCCGTCGCCGACGCCCTCCCCAAGTCCAAAAACATGAAATTTGTTATTTAAGTTGATTCATGTATCGTAGGCTTCGGTTTGTTATCCGTGGACTACGGTAGGCTTCCTAAACATGATTTTGATCGATCGTTAGATGTTTATGGGCTATAAATCAAAGTCTAAGTCCCATGTAATCAACGCATGAGTATGTAAGAAGTATGCAAGATCTTGTACGCGTATGTAGATGTGTATGTATGTATGTATAAAGATATGTATGAGTGTATACATGTATGTAAAGATGTAGGAAAGGTATGTACGTATGTAGATGTGTATGTAGGTATGTGTAAAGATATGTACGAGTGTATGCATGTATGTAAAGATGTAGGAAAGGTATGTACGTATGTAGATGTGTATGTATGTATGTATAAAGATATGTATGAGTGTATACATGTATGTAAAGATGTAGGAAAGGTATGTACGTATGTAGATGTGTATGTATGTATGTATAAAGATATGTATGAGTGTATACATGTATGTAAAGGTGTAGGAAGGGTATGTACGTATGTAGTTGTGTATGTATGTATGAATAAAGACATGTATGAGTGTATGCACGTATGTAAAGTTGTAGGAAAGGTATGTACGTATGTAGATGTGTAAGTATGTATGTATGGATGTATGTATGTTTGTAAGTACGTATGTATGCATGATTTAGACACGTTGAGTGTTAACGTTATTAATGGTGTACCTTGAGAATGAAAAGTAATGCAGGTACGTTATTGAAGCCTCACCAGGAAATGGATAAGCAGATGAAATGCTTAAAGTTTGAAAAGGACGAAATGTGAAGTGTACGTGAAAGAATCTTGTTTATATAATGTGTGCTAATGTTAGGAATGTATGTGGTGAGTGCAGGTTGTACGGATCACGGGCGATTATCACAAGGAATAGAGATCGAAGACCGAGTCACAAGATAGATTGTACGGGAATAATCGAGTATGTTCTTTAGTAAACGGGAGTTATGCTTTTGTTTTGTAAAAGAGATATTTTTAAAATAAACCTTCAAGTAAGTCAAGACGTTTGTATTGAAAGAAATTTTATGGCACGAATTTCCGCTGCGACTTTTGTCAAATACGTGTTAGGGTCTTACACATATAGTTGTGGTGGAAGATTACTTGATAAGAAATGTAGGATTACAATGCTAGAAAGGAATGAAAGTGATTTTACGCTTAAAAGTGCTTAAATACCCTTAATGGGTCAAAATAAGCATTTAAGCGTAAACGAGTTTTTATTATATAAGAAACCCGTAATTTGAGATTAATATGATAGGAGATATTTAAATTATGAATTTCATGAGTTTAAAGATCAAATAAACTTGTTTGTGTGATAAAATCATGAACGGGTCAAAATTTGGTAAAAAGGGTAGTAAGCCGAAGACTTAAAATTCTGAAATTTTGTTAATCCGGATGTCGGATTTTAACTCCATAAGATGGAGAATTAAATTACGGTCACGTAGGAAAAAGAATCGCGTAAAACAGACTTGTGTAGTGAAAGTTATGCAAGTTCTAAGTTAATATTTGGTGAATTTTCGTAGCTGGGCAAAGTACAGCAACAATAAAGGAACTTGCTGTCAAAAAGGGGGCTAGGTGGGGCGTCTAGCCCCCCCTGAATCCCAAAATTGTTTAATTTTGTTTGTTTCACCCACACAACTTGTTTAAACTTGTTATTTAACTATCAAAACTAACTTTTAAGTTGGTTTTGATCATAGGTGAATGTCAAGAGTGCCCGGATGAAGATCAAGCTCGATGGGGAACCGAACACGATAAAATACAAGCTTCCGCACGACATTTCGTCGTATCTTTTAAACGACGAATTCAATTACATTAAGTTGTATATTATTTTAAATTGTAAAAGTTTTAACTAACCTTATTTATCATAATTACATGTTTGTTTTCGTAAACTATACGAAAACCGTAAAATATTAACAAGGATGTTACACCTGTGCTGAGTCTGAGCATAAAATAAAGCTCGTTTATTTATTGAGCCTGACAGGTGAAGCTCGTCAGGCTTGTTCTTGAGCCTTAGTGTAATATTTGTTCTTTATAAATGTTTAATTGATCTTGATAAACTACCAACGAGCCGAGCTCGAGCTCTCACAAGTTAATTGAGCTCAAGCTTTGTCCAGCTCGGGCTCATGTACGTTATGTACGTGTTTGTGCGTTTGTATATAGGGTTATTGGATTTTATCACCACTAACTATTGGCTATTTGCCGCCGCCACCCCCAAATATCACTTTGACGCCCGTCATCCCCAGCTTAACACTTAGTGTGTTCTGTCACCACGTCGTTAACTGATCACTAACTTTTGATTTTGGTACTATACTTTTGGGGGTGTCATAGGGATCTTAGGACACCCTAAAAGTATAGTAACAGATCAAAAGTTAGTGATTAGTTAACGACGTGGTGACAGAAGTCAGAACACACTAAGTGTTAAGTTGGGGGTGACGGACGTCAAAGTGATAGTTGAGGGTGGCAGCAGGCAATAAGCCAATAGTTGGGGGGGGTGATAAAATCCAACAACCCTTGTATATATATATGTGTGTATGTGTTAGTGTGCGTGTGCGTCTGTGTATATGTAATTGTGAACGTGTGTGTATGTGTTATTGTACGCGTGTGTATGTGTATGTGTTATTGTACGCGTGTGTATGTGTATGTGTTATTGTACGCGTGTGTGTATGTGTATCTGTGTGTGTAGTGTGCACGTGTACGTGTGTCTATGTGTTAGTGTTGGTGTGCATGTGTGTGTATGTATGTATGTGTATGTATTTATGTGTACATATGTGTGTGTTAGTATAGGCATGTGTATGTATGTGTTAGTGTATTCATGTGTGTGTCTGTGTATGCAATTGTACGTGTTAGTGTGCACGTGTACGTGTGTGTATGTATGCGTATGCGTATGCGTATGTGTATGTGTGCATCCCGTTTGACAACCTTTTGGTTGCACGAACCTGATCGTCACTTTAAACCCAATTAAGTTTATTAATTTATTTTTGTTTTTTAACTAAAAATATATATTTAAACCTATAGAGACGATATGTCGTCTCTAAAATATTTAAAAGGTAAAAAAATCATTCGGAAGGCAAAGTTTCCCACCATTCCATAAAAAATTTAAAAAAATAAATAATAAATAAACTAACCTATACATGGCCGGCCTTGAGAATTCGTTTACCCTGTTCGAACTCGAAAAAACGTGCCATTCGAAGTATCGGGCCCTGGCCGGTGGTCCTCCCCGCCCACCCTAGTTGCTAGGTAATCAAAAGGATATTTACACTTACACATTTATTAGTAATCAAAAGAATTTTACACATTTATTAGTATCAAAAGAATATTACACATATATTATTAGTAGTTAATGAAAAATCTAACATTCTTGCAAATAAATGAAACATATCAGTTCAACTATTTTAAAAGTGATAAAAAAATTTATATGAATTAAATGGTAGACCTAAGAATTTGCTAAACACCTTATCCTCATTCCCCCCCCCCCCCCCCCAATTTTCCTCCAAATTCCCACACCAGCTCCTCCTCTGCCGAACCACCACCTCCTCTGTAGTTTTAATCATTGTATCTTTCCATTTTTTTGTTCCTTTTATGCTGAATTATACACGTTACATGTAGTTTTAATGAGGCCCTGCTTGTTTTTGTTAATTTACTAACTTTGTTGTTTGATTTGTTAATGTAGCACAACCTAAGAAAACACGTGGAAAAGCGAACAACAAAAAACTATATATTAAATTTAGAAACAACAAAAATCAGCCACTACCCGTTGAGATTAGTATAAGGGGGGTCGGTATAAATTTGTTGGAGTTAATGCCCAGGATATTATACGGATGATATCGATTGAAGTTGGAAGGGTTGCTCCTTTTTATCACCGTACTTGGCAGCGTGTTCCAAATGAAACAAAGAGAGATATATATACCACAATTTATGTAAGTTTACGATCTAATATTTATTTTAATTCAGATTCTTAATTTTTATATGTTTTCTAATTACTACTTTTTGCAGCAATATTTTGATCTTGTTTCGCTTGAGGACACAAGTGAGTGGCCAGGTGTACAGCTCGGAATTCAGGCCGAGTGTCAAAGAAGGTACTCGGCGCGGAAATCGAAATATAAGTCACATTATGATACATATGAAGATGTTGAAACTGCAAAGAATAATCCGCCGGACGACTTTGCATCTGAACCAGAAAGGTGGATTGAGATTATTGATCGGTTGTACCAAGATCCGCGATATATAAACCAATGTGAAAAAACAGACAAAATAGAACAAAATTGCGCTATACAAGTTATCATGGAACTCAGTCATATGCGCAAAAACGACACATGCGGGTAAGTTGTATCCAAATATGTATTAAGTGTCATATTGAAATCGTATTAATAGTATGTTTGATGTTTACAGCTGCCCGGGCACACGAATCCTATTGAAGGTTTTAAATCATCGCATTGGAAAGAAGACACGGGATGGGTAAACGAGACCGCATCATTGGACCATGTAAGCAAAAAAAACTTCAACGAAAAAAGCATTAGTATGCTACTATTACATATTTCTGCAGTATTTATTGGGTTTACTCTTTTAGCATCTAGTCTGATTGCGTTTACTGTTTTAGTGATTTTCTATGCTAATATGTTAAATTTGTTGGATGATTACATGATTTTGCACTAGATGCTAACTTTTAGGTGATAATTTGATAGAAGTGATGAAGTTGTGTATTGTTTTGTTGTTGATTTTTCGGATTCGCTCTATTCGCATCTTCGTAACAAGCCAGCTGCATCTCAGCAAGTCGTTACTCCTGCTGTACCAAATGGTAGCCTACCACATATGAATGATAAGTTAGGACACGGCGAACAGACCAGCGGTTCGCGATGGGGTGCACCTAGGTCGGATTACGGTAGACCTGGGTATGGTACCGGTGGCGGTCGAGGCGATGGCGGTGTTTGGGGAAATAGAGGCGGTAGGGTCTGGGAAGCTAACTCATTTGGTAACGATGAAATAGAAGTTGTTGAAGAAACCAAGTCTGAACAAGAAAATAACGGTATCCTCAACTTCTACTTCATCGTTACCAAATGAGTTAGCTTCCCAGTCCCTACCGCCTCTATTTCCCCAAACACCGCCACCGCCTCGACCGCCACCAGTACCATACCCAGGTCTACCGTAATCCGACCTAGGTGCACCCCATCGCGAACCGCTGGTCTGTCCGCTGTGTCCTAACTTATCATTCATAGGTGGTAGGCTACCATTTGATACAGCATGAGTAACGACTTGCTGAGATGCAGCTGGCTTGTTACGAAGATGCGAATAGAGCGAATCCGAAAAATCAACAGCATTACAATACACAGCTTCATCACTTCTATTAAATTATCAACAGCGTAATAATACTTCAAGATATGTGCATCTGATGTTTTTATTCAAGTCCCTTGTGCATCTGATGTTTTTATTCAAGTCCCTTGCTTAGTATTTATAGTTCAACAGGTTGTTTATTCATTTTATAGTGGTAATGCTGCCGAAATTTAGTAAAAAATCGACATAGGTTTGTTCTATATATTGTTTATGCAGGAAAATATTCTAGCAAAAGCTCGAAGGATGGAACGTGATGTTGGTGATTTATCACTAAATGATCAAATTGAATGTATGAAAAACGCTCTAGGGGAAAGGCGTGGTCATATAAAAGGTGTTGGACATGTGGTGAGAAAGCCAACCCCGGAGGTGTCCTCGGGTAGACAACTCACCCCACGAGAATATTGGCAACAAAATGTTGGTAATGTAATAGAAGAAAATATTGCAAAACGAGTGGAAGAACAAGTACAAAGAAATGAACAAGAGTTTCATAGACGAGTTGAAGAACAAGTTCAACGACAAGTTAACCAACAATGGGAACAATTGCAAGAAGAGATGCGGCAACAATTTAACCAACAATTGGAAAAAAATTGCAAGTACTTTTAAAAGAAAGGAGCAAGTTATAAATAGACAATTTCGACTTCTACCTGGTAATCGTGGTGATAGTGGTGGTAGGCGTGATTATAGGGGTGATAGTAGTGGTAGTCGTGATGGTAGTGGTGATGATGAAGATGATGGTTAGCTACTTAGTTTAGTTTGTGTTATGTTGGTATGCGATTTAAATTACTTTGTTTTGTAATGCATGTTTAATCTATGATATTTAGTTGTGTAGTTTTGTTTAACATGTGTTAACAGGTTTAAATTTGTTTAATTATTGGTATTTTTTTTGTTTAAAAACCCGGAAAAACAAAATTTTTAATATTTTATTTTTTTATTTTTTAAGACTTATAGAGAGGACATGTCGTCTCTATAGCTAAAAACAATATTTTACATTTTTTCAAAGAAAATCTTATAGAGACGACATGTTGTCTCTATAAGAAAAAATTTTAAATTATTTTATTTAAAAGAATATCCTATAGAAACGACAAGTCGTTTCTATTGGTGAAAAAGTGAAATTATTTTATCTATACTAAAATGTTATAGAGACAAGTCGTCTCTATAGGTGAAAATCTGTTTTTTTTTTTTATTTTTTATAAAGAAAAACCTATAGAAAGGATAAGTCGCCTCTATATGGCTTATATGATTTTATTTTTATTTTCAAAGATAACCTATAGAGACGACATGTTGTCTCTATAGGTGAAAATGTTTTTTTATTTTTTTTTATAAAGAAAAATCTATAGAGACGACAAGTCGTCTCTATATGGCTTAAATGTTTTTTTTTATATTTTTAAATGAAAACCTATAGAGACGACATATCGTCTCTATAGGGTTAAAAAAAATGTTAAATAAACATTTCTTTTATTTAGTAAATATTAAGTTTGATTTTTAATTTTTTTTTTGCACAAACTTGTAGGGACGACATGTCGTCTCTACAAAGTATTCTATAGTAACGACACCTATAGAGACGACTTTTGTAACCTATAGGGACGAGGCTGTAGAGACAAATTTTATAGAGACGATAGGTGAAAAAGGCCTATAGAGAGAACATGTCCTCTTTATAAGCTGAAAAAAAGTCCTCTCTATAAGGTTTTTTTCTTGTAGTGCAAATGCATCGTTATTGTACCTAATGATACAATCTTGAAAATTTGCAAATCAACCTATCTCTAATAAGATGATTAGGACCATCATTCCGAATACACTATTCACATCGCCACACGCAAGCCCGTCTTCTTTCCAAGTGTTCTCCGAGTACTACTCGATACTCGTAAGTCATATTCAAATAACATTGATGATTGATCCCATTTAGGAAACCTGGGTAGCTTGCTCAGAAAACCCAAAGCAAACCCACAGGCATAACCTTCAAGGAGAGATGCAATGGTAAACATGACGAAATCTTAGGTTTGAATCTTGCCTCCAGTGGTATCTTATCATAACCTTTTGAAGGTCACATGTCCATTAAAAATTTACCTGATCCCGTTGATTAGCAAGGCAGGTGAGTAAAAGTTTTACAAACGAATCACAAGGGATATTTTACGATGGATTTTACCAACGGATTTTCGATGACCATTAAAAAATTTAATCTAACCCTTTTTATTAATCTTCTTCAATTTGTTAAAAATAACTGGCAACACTAAAGTCTGTTTTCTAATTCTGCCTACACATTTTCCTTTTTAACCAACTTTTCTGATTATACATGTGGTTACAAATATGGGATTCAAAAATAAGATTCTTGTGTGTTGTATAAATTAGAACTAAATCTTGTTGACAGTAAGAAAAAAAAAACTCGATAGAGAAAGATTGTTGATAGGACTAATATTCACACGCCTTGATATCGCTAGTTCGTGGTGTTCAACCCGACTATGGTTTTGAAACGCTCACTTAGAGCAACACCCGGCTTTCTTCACTGCAGACACATGATCATCTTTACTTCCAATATTTATCATTTCTCCCTTCGGTACAAGTGCAGGGTCATTACCCATGCCAAGCGCCTTTCGGCTCATACCGCGATAGATTTGCGACAGTAATTCTGTGAAAGCTTTTTCGACATTTAGCGCCTCAAGAGCCGATGTTTCCATGAAAAACACACCCTCTCTTTCTGAAAACGCCTTGGCTTCGTCTGTTGGAACGGCCCGTAAGTGACCTAGATCAGCCTTGTTGCCGGTGAGCATGACCACAATGGTTTGCTCCGTGTGATCTCGAAGCTCCCTTAGCCATCGCTCCACATTTTCAAATGTTACTTTTCGGGTGATGTCGTACACGATTAGCGCACCCACTGTTCCTCGGTAATAAGCACTCGTGATGGCTCGGTATCTGCAATGTAAGAAAGAAAATCAACACTATAGTAGCATTTTTTCGAATGACAATTTAAATGGGTCAAACTCAACACGAACCAAAAGGTTATACACCAACTCGAGAGGCTCGGCTCAACCATATTGGGTGCCTTAAGCCAAAAGTCAAAACTTAGGCCCGATGTATATTTTTAAACGGTTCTTTAAGCGATTCACCCTCTGTTGGTATTGGCCCGGCCCTGCAAAAATTGTCTCATGACACATGGGTTCTAACACGATACACATATTTGTATTACGAACACGATCCATTTAACAAAAAGAAAGTTTATCTCTGCCTATTAAAAGTTTAAATTTTATCATAAAAAATATAAATGTGTAAAACAGCGACATTTAAACACCTAATGAGTTTTAAGTTGTTCCAGAAAACACATTTAAAAAAATAAAAAAATAATACCATTAAACGGGTCAACCAGTGAATCTATCTGGTCATGTCAAGAAATCCGAGCTATTTAATTAGTTAAACGTGTTCAAAGGTTCAACCACTAACCCATACTCATTTAGATCATACTCAACCCCAAAATTTCATGTCCCATTATAATAAATGATTCCAAAAAATGTCACGTGTTACTATCATAATCATCATTATAAAAATTTCACATGCATACGTACCTATATTATATAACACCAATTTGTTAACTTTATTGAGTCACATATCGTATTTAATATAATAATAACAATAATATGCATGTTCCATTAATAAAACAATGATGGCACCAACAATGTAGGTAAAAAACCGAATGATCGAACAATTCTGTCACATATATATTGTTAATTGTCGACAATTTATATGCATAAAGATCTTGTCGTCTACGAAAAACGATACCTTTCTTGTCCGGCGGTGTCCCAGATTTGGCCTTTGATGATCTTGCCATCAACTTCAATGCTACGTGTGGCGAATTCAACCCCGATTGTAGATTTGGAGTCGAGGCTGAATTCGTTCTTGGAAAATCGTGACAAAAGGTTGGATTTACCGACACCAGAATCTCCGATAAGAACCACCTTATACAAGTAATCGTAATCGTCGTCTGCAAATGACCCCATTTGCCTTTCTCTCTGTGAAAAAAATTGTGTTTATGGAGAATAATGGGGAGGAAACACAAGGTGTAAATATGGATGGCCAATTGCTTTTGTTTCTAGAGGTTAAATTGGAGTTATATATATATATAGGGTAAGGTTCATGCGAGAACCACCCTTATTGCGAGAACCGCGAGAACCAATGTGAACATAAAATAAAATCTAAAAAAAATCAAAAAATCACTCAAAAATTTTTTTTATTTTTTTTTAATATTTTTTTAATAAAAATCGCTATATTTCGTTACCATAAAAAAAAAAAAAAAAAAAAAACTTTTTTTTTCGAGTAACAGTTATCTATGCACATGTGCATATGTATCATTACTTCAACAAATTCAGTAATACGTTATCAGGAATAGACAATTGCACTTTAATTTACAATACCATTAGTAATACACTACTTTTTACATTACCAATATTCAAAATGCACATGTGCATAATTAGGTATAACCATGATATAACGTGTTTTGTTACAAAAAGTTTGTGATTTTGAATGGAGAAGTAGGCTCATATACATGTTTTTTGGTTAGTTATATCTAGTGGTTGATGGTTTGGTTATAGTTGTCAATTTTTTATGTAATATGTTGATTGGATGGTATAAATGGTGTTTACATACATGTATTAAAATGAAAATATTGTTAATGGTATTGTATCATGGATGGTAGGAGATAATGGTATTGTATTATAGATGGTAGGAGGTAATGGTAGTGTGTTATGGATGGTATGATAGATGAAAAAGGAAAGTGTATTCAAAGTGGTGTACCAAAACACCTTATTTAATGTTGATACATATAAATGCACATGTGCATTTCTAATATTGGTAATGTAAAAAGTAGTGTATTACATATGGTAGTGTAAATAAAGTGCAATTGTCTAATATGTGTAATGAATTACGGAATTTGTCAAAGAAATGACAAAAATGCACATGTGCATGCTTGTGTATTATGGATGGAACGATAGATGAAAGAGAAAGTAGTGTACCAAAACACCTTATTTCCTGTTAATACATATAAATGCACATGTGCATTTCTAACATTGTTAACGTAAAAAGTAGTGTATTACACGTGGTAGTGTAAATGAAAGTGCAATTGACTATTATTTGTAATGAATTACGGAATTTGACAAAGAAACGATACATATGCACATGTGCGTGGATAACTGTTACTCGAAATTTTTTTTTTTTTTTTTTGAAAATTTTTTTTTATTTTTTTTATTAACAAAATATTGCGATTTTTTCAAAAAAAATAGTAAAAAAATAAAAAAAAAAATTTTGTGTGTTTTTTAGATTTTCTTAGGAATTACTGTTTGTGTTCACACTGGTTCTCGCGGTTCTCGCAATAAGGGGTGGTTCCTAACGGATCTTTGTCCTATATATATATATATATATATATATATAGGGTAAGGTTCATGCGAGAACCACCCTTATTGCGAGAACCGCGAGAACCAATGTGAACACAAAATAAAATCTAAAAAAAATCAAAAAAACACTCAAAATTTTTTTTTATTTTTTTTTAATATTTTTTTAATAAAAATTGCTATATTTCGTTAACATAAAAAAAAAAAAAAAAAAAAACTTTTTTTTTCGAGTAACAGTTATCAATGCACATGTGCATATGTATCATTACTTCAACAAATTCAGTTATACGTTATTAGGAATAGACAATTGAACTTTAATTTACAATACCATTAGTAATACACTACTTTTTACATTACCAATATTCAAAATGCACATGTGCATAATTAGGTATAACCATGATATAACGTGTTTTGTTACAAAAAGTTTGTGATTTTGAATGGAGAAGTAGGCTCATATACATGTTTTTTGGTTAGTTATATCTAGTGGTTGATGGTTTGGTTATAGTTGTCAATTTTTTATGTAATATGTTGATTGGATGGTATAAATGATGTTTACATACATGTATTAAAGTGAAAAATATTGTTAATGGTATTGTATTATGGATGGTAGGAGGTAATGGTATTGTATTATGGATGGTAGAAGGTAATGGTAGTGTATTATGGATGGTATGATAGATGAAAAAGGAAAGTGTATTCAAAGTGGTGTACCAAAACACCTTATTTAATGTTGATACATATAAAATGCACATGTGCATTTCTAATATTGGTAATGTAAAAAGTAGTGTATTACATATGGTAGTGTAAATAAAGTGCAATTGTCTAATATGTGTAATGAATTACCGAATTTGTCAAAGAAATGACAAAAATGCACATGTGCATGCTTGTGTATTATGGATGGAATGATAGATGAAAGAGAAAGTAGTGTACCAAAACACCTTATTTCCTGTTAATACATATAAATGCACATGTGCATTTCTAACATTGTTAACGTAAAAAGTAGTGTATTACACGTGGTAGTGTAAATGAAAGTGCAATTGACTATTATTTGTAATGAATTACGGAATTTGACAAAGAAACGATACATATGCACATGTGCATGGATAACTGTTACTCGAAATTTTTTATTTATTTTTTTTTTTTTTGAAAATTTTTTTTTTATTTTTTTTATTAACAAAATATTGCGATTTTTTCAAAAAAAAATAGTAAAAAAATAAAAATAAAAAATTTTGGGTGTTTTTTAGATTTTTTTAGGAATTACTGTTTGTGTTCACACTGGTTCTCGCGGTTCTCGCAATAAGGGGTGGTTCCTAACAGATCTTTGTCCTATATATATATTATATATATATATATGGAGATATGTGTGTTTAATTATAGTTATTTTATTATATAGTGATTATCATTATCTTCTATTCTTCTAGTTTAGAGTTCGTTATAATGCATTTTCTTTGAACGACAAATCTGGATCACTAACGGACCACGGGAGTATCATCGTGTCATCAGCGAAACCATCCGATTATATCCATCTCCACTAGGCATAATGACTATACACCAATTCAGGAGGAAACCCAATAAATATGGAAAAAAATCCCCTTGTGAAAACTTTGAAGATCCTACAACATGAAGAGCGAACCTTCACCAGCAACATCCAAGGGGGAGTTTGTTGATGCAGTTTTGTGTGGATGTGGCTCGGTTCGGTTCGGATCAAGACCGACGTCGCGACACTCCTCCGTCGTGCGCCCCAGAGATCGACACACGAAGCACGAAGAGCTGCGAACCGTTATCACAATGACATCACCATGACATCACCATGATGATGTCATGTGAATACTTATCTATGCATGCAAGAATTGAGGTTTGTAAAATCTGCCATGCAAACAGTCATGTTTCATGGGCCTAGATTATATAATGCACAATATCATCCATGAAACATCCGATTGTTCGTAGGTTATAGTTCTTCACTGAAATGTCCACGAAGAATGTAATATCTTTCTTGAGTTTGGTCCTTCTTGGGCCAAGAATTTGGGCCCAGTATATGCTGGGTCTTGGCTATAAAAAGGAACTTGCAGAACAGATAGGTTAAGAGAGTACACAGTAGAGTTTAGGTGTCACACCCCGATTTCCACGTGTCAGCAGTGGGCCCGGTAGGGGAGTATCGTGACGTGGTTGGCAACATCATAGTCAAACAACACAATATAATAATGCACAGCGGAAGCAAAAGATAAATATATTACGTTCCGAATATAAAGTAATATCAAAGTATTACAACGGAAAGCAAAGGATCCACAGGCGGATCAATAAGAGAAAAGAAAACTGTTCAACAGACTTCAGGCATCTAGAACTTGCAGGATTCCTTATTAACGCCCTGAGCTTCCAGCAAATTTCGTTTAGTACCTGTCACTTAACCTTTTTGGAAAATACGTCAGTTTACACTGGTAAATACAATTAACCGACTCATTTTGGAAAAAGAGTTTGAAAAGTGATTCGAGTGCAAACGGCACAAAATATCTTGACACATTGATTAAGATGCACAGAGGCATAATTAATCTTTTATAACTTGGGACAATTTTATTAATAAAAATCTTGTATCCGATTTACATGGTTGTCCAACATTTAGGGCCGGTGATTATACAATACAAGCCGGACAAGATTAATCGACACATCACAAATATGGTCTCACAAGAAGACACCCTTACGAGTGAGTATACGTTATACATATGCAACAGGAGGTGTTATGTCTACACCTTGTGCTTACGTCGTGGCCATTCACTTTTTAAAATGAGCCAAGGATATCCAGGACACGGTCATTAACCCCCAATGTTATTTGTTATCAATCAATACAGATTAAAACGGGATTATGCAATTTAATCATCTCCGATTAAAAGGTTTCTACACCCGACCAAGCGGTATTTTTATAATACCGTATCCCAAGCCCGTATAAGGGAAAATAAGTTAAAAGTATTTACCTGAGCTAGCAATGCAATTTATACTCAGCCGTATATTCTAATCAGCAAGTACAAGTACTTCTACTGGGGCTCTCAATCTGGAATGAAGGTTTTATTAACCTATTAGATTCCTAACGGGTCTTATTTAAGTCGTAACTTAGACCGGTTAGTTTTAAGGAAGTTTTACGGTTCAAACGCATGATTAAGCGAAGACCGGAATAGAATGTGATTTAGACCCGACAAGTTTGAAGACTTGTATAATATGGGTAAACTAAACACATTCTGGATTTTGAGATAAAAAGGATAAGGTTTGACCCGTTTCGGCTAATATATGCAAACTAGTTACATAAACCGAACCGAACGCGCCAGAGGCGTAACGGGTAACCATATGGGTCCTAAACAGGTTTCCTAAGTTAATTATGCCTCAAATATGTTGTGACATCAGTAAGATGTCTTTCATTATGCCCGGAACGTTTTTAAACACAAACTAGGCCTCGTAGGGGTAGTTTGGTCTTTTAAAAGGTTATAAAAGAGTTTAAGTATTTATCTGAGTTACAGGTCTGATGTAATCAGTAAAAATACTCAATTTAATAAGTCGTAATCAGTAGGGTAAAGTATATATGTGAATTTACCCATTATAACCAAACTATGCACCGAAGGGGCATTTTGGTAATTTCACATAAGCCGAAAAGCTCAAAACCGAAGTCTGAATTAATCAACCTTTGTTTACTGTTAAAACATTCTAAGTTGCCTAAAATATCAGTAGGTATCAACCCGTGTATGTTTAAAATAGTTTTAGTACCTACTATGCGTTAAAAACGCTTAAAAAGGCGATTAGAAGCCGATTACGGGTTCTATACCGAAAGCTGATATTTTTATTATTCTAGAAGGCTTAAAATAATTTATTTAACATATCTAATCAGTAGAAAAAGGTTTGAAGTCGTTTAGATATGTAAAACTCATTTTATGGCCCGTAAGGGCAAAACCGACAATTACCGGATTAAGCCTACGACTACTAGTTATGCTCTGCCTAAAATTAATTAAAAATATTCAAAAATCCCAAAATAATATATTACATCAGTGGGTATTAAGTATGATACCAAAAAGTAGGCTTAACTAGGCTATACGCTAATTACGCCTTTTTATTAACATAAAGCTTTCATTTTGCGATAATGAGCATAACTCTTAATCTACAAGTCAAACTGATGTCAAACTTTGCATACAAGTTTATATATTAGTAATTTAAGTTTCTACTCTTTTACATTTCCAAAAATCATGTTTTAAGGTAATAAGGGCATAATGGTCAACATATGAGCTATTAACGGAAACGCGTAAACGAATGGGTTAATCAATGAACCAACCACAGAGGGTCATGCTGACATGTAGCCTGGTCCTAAGGAAGCTCTAAGGCATTTCCAAATCATACTAAAGCGGGTCAGAACTGAAGTCAAAGCAAAAGTCAAAGCTTTGCGACTTTCGGTTCCGAATCGGTTCAAAACGGAAAGTTGTCGAATCAAACAAGCTTAGACAAGTTCTTATGCTTATTATCAAGTTATATGAATGATAAAATAGATTACACGCTTTTTACATTGTTAATTATGCGTTAAACGAAAGATTTCATTTCTGTTGACTTTTTCTAATCATCTTTGACTCGACAAATGACCTAGTTAGGATGGGAATCAGTGGATGCCCTTTTAAGGGTTTAAAGCCCACATAATTACCAACTTATAACTACCTTTGATTCGACTAATCACTGGACCATTAGTGATTAATCGTTAAGTCAACCTTTAATTACGACGGTTGACTTTTAAGCTAAACTAAGCTAAAACTTAAACTAAGGAAAGATTAGAAAACTTACTGAAGTCCTAAGCTTGATTAGGAAGGACTTGGGTCTGCTTTGAAGCTCCAGAAGGCTCCCCAATTGTAGAAAGAAATGGTATGATCAATTGTTGCAACTCATGGCCTTATATAGTGAATTCAATCACCATAAGAAGTTGACACATGAGTCTACAACCCACCACAACTGATCAACACATGTTCCTAGTGCTTAGGGGTGTCTAAGGGTCGCCCATGAAGTGAAACAAATGATTAAAAATCAGTTCCAAGGCTGAACAGCCAATTTTTACGAGTTTCTGCATCTGGAAGCTACCTTACGGACCTCAAGGTCCCCAAGGTTGAGGTCCTCAAGGCAGTCATCAGGGCAAAAATCACTTTTTCAGTTTGCATCCCTGGCTCTTGGTTCTTCGAAAGGTCAACTAAGCTTATTTCTTGCAATTTGACCCCTTCTTATTTACCCACAAGGGCTTTAGGACTTGTACCCACTTTATTTAGTCCTTGATCACTTTGTTATCACCCGAAAAATCATAATTTTCAACAATGACGCTTTTAACCCCTCGTACACGAATTTGATCATAACTTTCTCATACGATAACGAAACTTTATGAAATTTTAATCGTGCATTCTAGTGAGCATAATTAATTGTTACAAAGCTTTGGGTTTGTCAAAAGGTCACTCAGTGGCATAACTTAAACATATTGACACATTTAACCCCTGTCGTTTGAAATCTCTCACTTTTAGCTTCGTATGATCCATGATTTATCCGTCTAAGGGTATAAACATCATGTAGGGTTATTTTAAAGTATATTTATCCATTGTTGACATTTTGAACCCTTATTTTCACATACTTTCTACGTTTGTCAACTTTAGTCCCTCTAAAGTATACTTTCTCACGTTCAAGCTTATGACACGTGTCAATACCTTATAGGACGTGAATTTTCGAGGTGTTACATCCTCACCCCCTTAAAAGAAATCTCGGCCCGAGATTTACTGAAATAAGGAAGTATTCTTTGCCTAATAATGGAAACTTACAGATGATTAGGAATTTGTACGATCTTATTTGTTGTTTCCAATGCAACTTTCAGATCCTGAATATTCGACTTACCAATCTATTGTGCTAACAACAGATGTTTAACATTTCATTTATACAAGGTCTCTAATGGAGCAACCTTGATACTTCTATATCAATTATTATAGAAAAGCTTCTCTTGAGATGGTTATTCCAGCCACTGTTTAACTAATCTTAAGGAGTAGCTAATCCTTACAGTTAGTCGAACAATTCGACGATCCTGGGTAGTTGATGGCGATTTTTTAATCGTGATCTAAATAGGGTTGCGGTAATGAGTGCATAAGCAAAATGAACCGTCTTTCTTATCTAACAATTATCATCCTCTGAAAATATCGAGTTAGGCTACATGAATCTCCTATCTTAAAATTTACTTAATCAGGTTTTTGGTTATTCCATAATCAACATGGAGTTCTTACAACACCCCAACCTAAAGCGGGATGTTAATCTTAACTCTACTTGCCTCTAGGGAGGTAAACAGGGTAAACTTAGGAGAAGATAATCAAAGTACGAGGAGGTTGCAAAGATTTTCATATCTAGTTCACTCATCGTTGCTTGTGTCGAATAAGTGACACATTTATGTTACTAGTCCACGAATTCCTTAATCAGGAATATTTACTTGGACAATTTTATTTTGGATATCTTCTTTGAATACCATTAGTTGACTTTAATACCATATGATCATTGGGATATCTTTGTGGTTCCATGCATTAAACCTCCATACTGATCAGGCATGGAAGCAATCTATGGAATTTATTAAGATACACCAATCCTCACATGATGTTGTTATCATACCATTTGGTATTCTAATTCGATAGAGATTAAAGAGATATCAACTGTATGTGCTTATATATAATCAGGATGGAAAATTTACAAACTAGGTACCTAGCTCAGTTGGCTAGGCGCGCGAAAGGGTGTGGCCTAGACCCGGGTTCGATTCCGGGGACGGCCGATTCCACCATTTTGCGACTTACCGATTTCTTACAGGAACATAAAATAGTTCTGGTAAATTTTCTACTTGTAAATTTTTCCTTACACTTAATATATATAGGGTCCTTATGAAAAGTTTTAAAAAATTTGTTATTCTTATAGTTTATGAAGGATTTACTGGTATCTGAACCACAATAAAAACTCTTAACATTTAAATTACTGATAAATGTCAAGGAATGTACCTGTTGTCATTATTTATGGACTATCTTAGGCATTTTAGGCGCTTTCAATTTTAGGCTTTACTTCCTCAGCCGCATTTCCTTTGAAAATTTTAGGGCACGTAGTCTTGATGTGGCCCTTCTCATTACAGCCGAAGCAGACCGCATTCATCATGTCCTTACAGTCCAACGTTTTATGTCCCTTAGCCTTGCAGATCCCACAAGTCCTGGGCTGCGATTTGGAATTTGCTTCGAACCTGCATTTCCCATAATGGCGCTTCTTGCAGGTCTCACATACTGGTTTCTGGTCAGACTTTTGTTTGTTCTTTTTCTTAGAACTCTGGGAGTTATCTACCTTCCTTTTCCTTTTTAGTTCATCCTTTACATCAGAGGAATGAACGAGATCCTCCTTAAGAGTAAGGATGTGTGGTCCTAGATAAAATTTGGACCGAGCAGCATGAGGCTCCTTGAACTTTTTCACAGCCTTCTTCACAGCTTTTCCAACAGCTGCGTCTATCATAGTTTGAAGAACATCTTTGGAAATTCTAAGGTTCACAATTTCAGCATCATTAGCATGCGTCGTGCCATCAATGGCGCGATCGGCTGTTGTCTTATCCGAGTTTGCCATACTTACTATTGGTTCCTAACACCAATAAAACAATTTCTTAGTTGAAATCCAACAACTTCTATTTTTCATTCTGATGGCCTTAATATATACTAACCATGGTGTCAATAACCTATACAGGCTATTATAGCACTAACATTCTTAATGAACATTATTTAAAATATATTAATATTACTTAGCCTAGGTCGCAAAGGACCATCAATGGCATTAAAGATTTGGACCCAGTCCATCACTTTTCTGACAGAGGATCAGAAACGTCACATCTGTCTTTATTATATTTAAGAATCTAGGTAGCTTGAAAGCTTGCCATAGGAATATCAGAAAAGAGTGATTCCTATTAAATATAAAATATCCATTTAAGGTTTGTTGGAGCATTTTCTAAAGTATCATCAGCCAATTTCTACTTCGTATAAAATGACCGAAGTCCTAATCAGACGGAGACAACAGTTCTCAACAGTCATCGTTCATTATTGAATCACATGTGTCATCATCAAATAAATTTATGCGTAAGCTGCTTGATAAGGAAAAGTACCTGCTATATAGTTATCCTCCTGCACCATCTCCTGGCGTTCATCCGGAAGACTCATGCGTTTGTTTTCCTGGCCTCTCCAGGCTTCTTTATAAGCTTTGGGCAGTTGGTTTTGATGTGCCCTTCCTCGTTACAATTGTAACATGTGGCGTTCCTTAACCCCTTGCAATCTAAGGTTTTGTGACCCTTGGTCTTGCAAATTCCACACTATTTAGCACGTGGGTCGATTGTACATTTTCCAAAATGTTGCTTTTTGCAGTTACTGCATTTGGGTCTGTTATCAGACTGACTCGAGTTCTTCCTAAACTCGTAATCCTTCCCGCGCTCCAAGCTTCCCTTCTTCTTCTTGTTATAACGATGAGAGTTTTCCTCCTCTCTTTCTCTTCTTCCCTCGCCCGAAGCCTTAACAGACTTAATTCTAATTGCATCTAAGGTGAGAGATAAGGATAAGTCCACCGCAGACCTATATGTGGTTGGCCTAGATGCTTTAACATTTCCTTTTATCTCTGGTGCTAGGCCTCCAATGAAACGCGCTATGCGTTTTAGGTTCAGGGGTGACTAGATAAGGAACTAGGCGGGACATAGTGTTGAAACTTGTCACATACGCCTGACAATCCAAATTTTCCATGACCAAAGTCAAGAAGTCTGATTCTATCTTTTCTACTTCATGCTGAGGGCAATAGTTTTCCTTGACTAATGCAACAAATTGATCCCAAGATAAGTTGTAGAGTAGAACCTTTCCCGTGGCTTGGAGCAATGATTTCCACCATGCCAACGCTTCTCCTTTGAACGATTGCGAAACAAATTTCACAACATCTTGCTCCGCACAACCGCTGATGTCAACAACAGCGTCCATCTCATCGAGCCATGTCATGCAATCGATGGCCCCTTTTTCTCCTGTAAAGTCTCTGGGCTTGCAGGAGACAAAATATTTATATGAACAGGTCTTAACTGGTACCTCTTGATGGAACACAACCTGTCTAGGCGGAATACTCCTTTGATTTGACAAGTCATGAACATCGTCCTCCCTCAACTCATGTGTGTTAGAAGGGGGCTTACTACGAGCCACAGATAGAGTCTTAGAGTGGGTATCGTTTGACTCATCATACTGCCGATCAAGAGCTCGAGTAACAGCATAATCTATTATTGCCTGTAGTTCTGCTCCAGTTACATTAATTCTGGTAGTATCATTGTCCTCCTTCATGTGGCTGTTAACTTCATCTAATCCAGCCATGTAGCTTGATGTCTACATAAACATTGACAATGATTTATTCAAAGGTTATTATGGAATCATCATCTTTGACGATTCATCAACCATGGTAATATAAACCATATTGGTTAATTTGTTAGTTATATATAATTTGTATTTTCATTATAATTTATCCTAGTTATAAATTATCAAGGATATTAAAGTGGCGCAAAAAGGCCTAGTCACAAGTACAAATTTTTAAATTTATAAGCCCTGATTTTAGAGAATCGAGGCATTAAGGTTTGAACATATTTCATTACATTTTCTTGACAGAGAGCTAAAAACTTCAACTGTCTCTTGTCTTTTAGGACAATAGATATAGCCCGTGGGCATTTCCCTTCTGAGGGATGGTTATAATATGATCATTTTCTCAGATGTTATTAGTCGAGATCATATGGATCCTACCGACTATTAAGCTTGGACCTGGTCCAACATTTTTAGACAGAATGTCAAAGATTACCACTGTCGTTGTCTTATCGGACAACAAGTTTAGCTCGTAGGCACTTCATCACTTCGGATGTTTATAATATGATCATCTTATAGGATGACACAAGCCATGATTTCTAAATCACAAGGCTAGATAAGAAAATTGGAAGAATCCAATATAAGGATGACTGTTGTGATTTTATCGAATCACATTTGTCAGGAGTGCTAACACGTTCTTAGGTGTTAACAAGGATCTAAACCCCTTGGGTAGGTTTCACCATCTTGGCCGCGTAGGCTAGGTTTCATTTTTTTTTTTAAGATTCTTTTTAAAATGCCTACTGGCAGGGAAGGAAGGATATTTATTTTATTCAGGATTTTTATCATAAATCCTAATTTATAAGTTAATAATAGCACAAATGGCCTAGTCGCGTAGACAAGTTTAATTTATAAGCTATGATCGTCTGGGATCGAGGCATTTAGTAATAGCACAGAAGGCTTTGTCACGTGGACAAGTTTAATTTATAAGCCATGATCGTCTGGGATCGAGGCATTTAGTAATAGCACAAAAGGCTTTGTCACGTGGACAAGTTTAATTTATAAGCCATGATCGTCTGGGATCGAGGCATTTAGTAATAGCACAAAAGGCTTAGTCACGTGGACAAGTTTAATTTATAAGCCATGATCGTCTGGGATCGAGGCATTTAGTAATAGCACAAAAGGCTTAGTCACGTGGACAAGTTTAATTTATAAGCCATGATCGTCTGGGATCGAGGCATTTAGGTGTGAATCAAAGTTCATTACTTTACCTTGACAGAGAGTTGTAGGCTACCACCGTTTTTAGTCTCAGAGGACGTTAATTATAGCCCGTAGGCACTTCCCTTCTAAGGGATGTTATTTTCCATTCATTTCATGTTTAGAATGAAAACTTAATTTAATCAATCTATTATATGAAAATAAAAGTACAGAGTTGCCCTAAGCGGGTCTTTGAAGGGATAATGTGTCCTCGAAGGGACTGAAAGATAATTATGTCCTTATAAGGACTATTAAGGAAACGATCTTCAGAAAAAAGAGTTTCTTCTTCAAGTTATTTCTGAATGCTCTCTCCTTGGATGCTCGTTTCATTCTAACCGCGCTACGAAGCTCAGCATTTCAGGGCTCCAGATTGTGGAGAATTTCTAATACCGCTTCTTCGCTTGGCGACATATCCAATATATATAAAAATTTGGAAGTAAAAATTTCCAGAGTAGGATTGAAAGTATTCCTATGTTAAGTCTAGACTCAGAAGGTCAAGGAATGTGCTAATGTGTCATTGAGATTAAACACAAAAGGCTAGTGTTTAATTCACTCAATGTTGGCTCTGATACCAACCTGTCACACCCCGATTTCCACGTGTCAACAGTGGGCCCGGTAGGGGAGTATCGTGACGTGGTTGGCAACATCATAGTCAAACAACACAATATAATAATGCACAGCGGAAGCAAAAGATAAATATATTACGTTCCGAATATAAAGTAATATCAAAGTATTACAACGGAAAGTAAAGGATCCACAGGCGGATCAATAAGAGAAAAGAAAACTGTTCAACAGACTTCAGGCATCTAGAACTTGCAGGATTCCTTATTAACGCCCTGAGCTTCCAGCAAATTTCGTTTAGTACCTGTCACTTAACCTTTTTGGAAAATACGTCAGTTTACACTGGTAAATACAATTAACCGACTCATTTTGGAAAAAGAGTTTGAAAAGTGATTCGAGTGCAAACGGCACAAAATATCTTGACACATTGATTAAGATGCACAGAGGCATAATTAATCTTTTATAACTTGGGACAATTTTATTAATAAAAATCTTGTATCCAATTTACATGGTTGTCCAACATTTAGGGCCGGTGATTATACAATACAAGCCGGACAAGATTAATCGACACACCACAAATATGGTCTCACAAGAAGACACCCTTACGAGTGAGTATACGTTATACATATGCAACAGGAGGTGTTATGTCTACACCTTGTGCTTACGTCGTGGCCATTCACTTTTTAAAATGAGCCAAGGATATCCAGGACACGGTCATTAACCCCCAATGTTATTTGTTATCAATCAATACAGATTAAAACGGGATTATGCAATTTAATCATCTCCTATTAAAAGGTTTCTACACCCGACCAAGCGGTATTTTTATAATACCGTATCCCAAGCCCGTATAAGGGAAAATAAGTTAAAAGTATTTACCTGAGCTAGCAATGCAATTTATACTCAGCCGTATATTCTAATCAGCAAGTACAAGTACTTCTACTGGGGCTCTCAATCTGGAATGAAGGTTTTATTAACCTATTAGATTCCTAACGGGTCTTATTTAAGTCGTAACTTAGACCGGTTAGTTTTAAGGAAGTTTTACGGTTCAAACGCATGATTAAGCGAAGACCGGAATAGAATGTGATTTAGACCCGACAAGTTTGAAGACTTGTATAATATGGGTAAACTAAACACATTCTGGATTTTGAGATAAAAAGGATAAGGTTTGACCCGTTTCGGCTAATTTATGCAAACTAGTTACATAAACCGAACCGAACGCGCCAGAGGCGTAACGGGTAACCATATGGGTCCTAAACAGGTTTCCTAAGTTAATTATGCCTCAAATATGTTGTGACATCAGTAAGATGTCTTTCATTATGCCCGGAACGTTTTTAAACACAAACTAGGCCACGTAGGGGTAGTTTGGTCTTTTAAAAGGTTATAAAAGAGTTTAAGTATTTATCTGAGTTACAGGTCTGATGTAATCAGTAAAAATACTCAATTTAATAAGTCGTAATCAGTAGGGTAAAGTATATATGTGAATTTACCCATTATAACCAAACTATGCACCGAAGGGGCATTTTGGTAATTTCACATAAGCCGAAAAGCTCAAAACCGAAGTCTGAATTAATCAACCTTTGTTTACTGTTAAAACATTCTAAGTTGCCTAAAATATCAGTAGGTATCAACCCGTGTATGTTTAAAATAGTTTTAGTACCTACTATGCGTTAAAAACGCTTAAAAAGGCGATTAGAAGCCGATTACGGGTTCTATACCGAAAGCTGATATTTTTATTATTCCAGAAGGCTTAAAATAATTTATTTAACATATCTAATCAGTAGAAAAAGGTTTGAAGTCGTTTAGATATGTAAAACTCATTTTATGGCCCGTAAGGGCAAAACCGACAATTACCGGATTAAGCCTACGACTACTAGTTATGCTCAGCCTAAAATTAATTAAAAATCTTCAAAAATCCCAAAATAATATATTACATCAGTGGGTATTAAGTTTGATACCAAAAAGTAGGCTTAACTAGGCTATACGCTAATTACGCCTTTTTATTAACATAAAGCTTTCATTTTGCGATAATGAGCATAACTCTTAATCTACAAGTCAAACTGATGTCAAACTTTGCATACAAGTTTATATATTAGTAATTTAAGTTTCTACTCTTTTACATTTCCAAAAATCATGTTTTAAGGTAATAAGGGCATAATGGTCAACATATGAGCTATTAACGGAAATGCGTAAACGAATGGGTCAATCAATGAACCAACCACAGAGGGTCATGCTGACATGTAGCCTGGTCCTAAGGAAGCTCTAAGGCATTTCCAAATCATACTAAAGCGGGTCAGAACTGAAGTCAAAGCAAAAGTCAAAGCTTTGCGACTTTCGGTTCCGAATCGGTTCAAAACGGAAAGTTGTCGAATCAAACAAGCTTAGACAAGTTCTTATGCTTATTATCAAGTTATATGAATGATAAAATAGATTACACGCTTTTTACATTGTTAATTATGCGTTAAACGAAAGATTTCATTTATGTTGACTTTTTCTAATCATCTTTGACTCGACAAATGACCTAGTTAGGATGGGAATCAGTGGATGCCCTTTTAAGGGTTTAAAACCCACATAATTACCAACTTATAACTACCTTTGATTCGAATAATCACTGGACCATTAGTGATTAATCGTTAAGTCAACCTTTAATTACGACGGTTGACTTTTAAGCTAAACTAAGCTAAAACTTAAACTAAGGAAAGATTAGAAAACTTACTGAAGTCCTAAGCTTGATTAGGAAGGACTTGGGTCTGCTTTGAAGCTCCAGAAGGCTCCCCAATTGTAGAAAGAAATGGTATGATCAATTGTTGCAACTCATGGCCTTATATAGTGAATTCAATCACCATAAGAAGTTGACACATGAGTCTACAACCCACCACAACTGATCAACACATGTTCCTAGTGCTTAGGGGTGTCTAGGGGTCGCCCATGAAGTGAAACAAATGATTAAAAATCAGTTCCAAGGCTGAACAGCCAATTTTTACGAGTTTCTGCATCTGGAAGCTACCTTACGGACCTCAAGGTCCCCAAGGTTGAGGTCCTCAAGGCTGTCATCAGGGCAAAAATCACTTTTTCAGTTTGCATCCCTGGCTCTTGGTTCTTCGAAAGGTCAACTAAGCTTATTTCTTGCAATTTGACCCCTTCTTATTTACCCACAAGGGCTTTAGGACTTGTACCCACTTTATTTAGTCCTTGCTCACTTTGTTATCACCCGAAAAATCATAATTTTCAACATTGACGCTTTTAACCCCTCGTACACGAATTTGATCATAACTTTCTCATACGATAACGAAACTTTATGAAATTTTAATCGTGCATTCTAGTGAGCATAATTAATCGTTACAAAGCTTTGGGTTTGTCAAAAGGTCACTCAGTGGCATAACTTAAACATGTTGACACATTTAACCCCTGTCGTTTGAAATCTCTCACTTTTAGCTTCGTATGATCCATGATTTATCCGTCTAAGGGTATAAACATCATGTAGGGTTATTGTAAAGTATATTTATCCATTGTTGACATTTTGAACCCTTATTTTCACATACTTTCTACGTTTGTCAACTTTAGTCCCTCTAAAGTATACTTTCTCACGTTCAAGCTTATGACACGTGTCAATACCTTATAGGACGTGAATTTTCGAGGTGTTACATTAGGAGAGTTTCTTATTGTTTTATCTTGTAACTAAACTCTACTGAAAGTTAATACATGAGCTTTTAACTTTGAAATCTTTGGTGTATTTTTGTGTTCTTTGGCTTGGTTACATACTCGCTTGGATTCCGCACTTGCGGGTGTGTTTCGACAACAAGGAAGTAGGAAAACTTAATCATCCGAGTGGACCTACAAGTGGTATCAGAGCCTTGGCTCTCTTCCTTATTGAAAACCAAGCATTTTGGTGTGTTTTGAGCAAAGTTTGGGTGTTTCCTTAAAGTTTTAGAAAGAAAGGTGGACTAAAACTTGAGAAAAGCTTCTTGTTTGCAAATTTTTTTTTATAAAAACCTTGTTAAAACCCATGGAGACATGTTGAAATACGGTGTTTGTTAAAATTTTAAGCAAGATTCTTGTATGCCATATTTTCTGGTAAGGTGTTTGGCCGGAAAAGTGACCGGAAAAAGGATTATTTTCAAACTAGTTTGGATAACTTTTGCTTTAAACCTTTCACTACCAGAAATCAGATTCCTCTGTACAGGAAAGTATTCACCAACTTTCTCACGAAAA
This sequence comes from Helianthus tuberosus, assembly GCA_030545235.1. Classification (NCBI taxonomy): domain Eukaryota; kingdom Viridiplantae; phylum Streptophyta; class Magnoliopsida; order Asterales; family Asteraceae; genus Helianthus; species Helianthus tuberosus. Next base: position 71,360 of record JARYGA010008660.1, read on the forward strand.
ACCTTTTCTGGGAAACACCAAACTGACGATAAACTAAGTTTCTTTTCATATTCAACGAAACATCTCAGATTCCTTCCACGAAAAATTGTTTTCAAAATCAAAGAAAGAATTGATGTTGTGTATGGTTTTTTTTTTGTGAATTGACTTTATGGTCCACGAAACATTGACTATATATGGTTTTTCATGAAGGGTTTTCAAAGTCCACTAAAATTGTTGTTAAAGTCCACTAACACCATGTGTATAGTGGTTAAACAAAATAATGTCCCCACCATGGGGCATTATTCGACACGTGGCAGTTCAGGCATGGGGCGTTATTGCAAAAGTGGCGTAGTGGGAATAATGTCTAATAATGCCCATTCCAATCATTAAACAAAAAAAAAAAGCAAACTATTTTCTCATTGGTGGGGCAAACCCAGTCAACCATTCCACAAACCATGTTAGGCGTTTTATATATAATGCCCCACTAATTTTTTTTTTCAAAAATAATGCCCTATGTAATGGGGAAGGGGGCGGTTTTTTTTTTTGCCCTATAACGCCCTATAACAACTCCTATATCAATATATTTCCACTAAAAATTATACATACATTCCACTAAAAAACAACTCCTATATCAATATATTTCCACTAAAAACAAATACTTTTTCTCTCTCCTTTTAATTAAATAATATTATCATTACATTTTTCTCTCACTTCCACTCACTATCACTTTCAAAATATATTAAAAAATTATAACGGGTGAACAGTGTCCCCCCAAATATACAGATGAACAGTAACATTTTCTCTCTCATCTACTCACAACCACTTTTTATACCCTTTATAATATAAAAACCCCTCCTCACATAATTTGATGGTTAGGATGTGAATGCTCTAATGTCCCACTACACATGTTCTAAAAGTTTTTTTTTTGGGCCAATCACTATTCTTTTTGGACTTGGGTCTTCGTGGATCCATATTTGAAAACCATTTTTCATGGGTTTTAACAACCACTAGTGTTTCATGGTTTCTATAACTTGTTGTTTTTAATTATTCGTGACCAACTATTTTGTTAAAAAAATTTGTTTTGTGACTAGAGTATTTTGTGGGTATTGATTTTTCTAGAACACTTGTCGGTTTTCACAGATTGGTTGTGTTTTATATCAAACTTGTTTATTTTTCGTGGTCCCTAGGCTTTAACAGAAGTTTCACGGTTAGTTGTTCATAGTTGTTTGTTTTTCAATCAATCATGAGCACAAATCCTTGGGATTGGAGTGATAACTCAAATATACCACAAGATCCTTCACAATGGGTCAAAGGTTTAATGCCCAAACCAGAAATTACCGCACATCAATGGGCATGTGTCGTGAATCAGAATCATAGCATTCAAAATCTTCTCTTAAGCGAGAGTGAAACGGGAAGCAACAATCGTCCACCAAAATTGAATCACCTGAACGATTATCCATCATGGAAAAGTCGTTTTCATACGTATGTTCTAGGAAAAAATGCCGAATTGTGGACATGCTTTATCACACCGTATAATATAGCTCTCGAAGAAGCAGGTTCTAATCCACAAGCTTTGGCGGGAATGAGTGATAACGATAAAAAGGCTTATGATCTCGAGAAGAAAGCATTTGCTATCCTTACACAAGCACTTCATAAGGATATTTATCATCAATTCGCGTATTGTACCACTACAAAGAGTTTGTGGGACGTCTTGGAAGCTAGAGGAGAAGGAAATGATGCAACAAGAAAGATCCGTCATGATCTTTGAGGAGTTTGAAGGATTTTTATTCATGGAAATGAAACACTAAACGACATGGCTACTCGGTTCTATCATTTTCTTAGTGGGATGCACTCATACAGGGTTAATGCTACACAACAAGAGACGGTCATGCGTTTTGCTGATGCGTTACCACCTAAGTGGTGTCAATTCATTGAGTTGCTAAAGCATACTGGTGTTTTAGATACGCTCAGTATTTATGAATTCGTTCAAAAGCTTGAGAACAAGGATGAAGAAGAAATTCGAAAGGCAAAACGAATTCCAGTTCAATCAGTTGGTCCACTTACAAACCCTTATGGACAACTATTTGATTCAACAGCCTATCTACCACCACCCAAACGGCCAAACCAGCTCAATCTTATGGTCCTCTCACAGACCCTTATGAGAGACCATTCGATCCAACAGCCTATCTACCACCACCCAAGCCATCTCAATCATGTGGTCCTCTCAGAGATCCTTATGGGCGACCATTCGATCCGAAAGCCTATTTTCCTTTCACACAAGCTGCTCCACAACAAACCCAGCAACAAGTGTAACGACTCACACAAAAATGTCCTAAAACGTTCTGTAAGTATAAACCTGGACCCCTGATATAACAACTCTCATTAAAAATACTATTTCTTATTTTAATTTGCTCAAGAGAAAACCCTAATTGAAACACCCAAGTAATTCTGCACAAACCCTAAAATTTTCAGAACAATCGGAATCAGGATCAGGGCCCCTAAAACTCAGGGGGGTAAACCCTAGTTACGATTATCTAAATAAAACGCTGTCAAATTCGAATTTTAATATTCCGTCGACTCAGCAGGCCTACACCAACAAGTGGCTACCCTATAGTGAAAAGGTGTCCCTTACGGACCGTAAGGGATAATGCTTACGGTCCGTAAGCATGTCAAATTTTGTGTATAAATAGCAGGCATTGGGACTTGATTCTGTGCGTTTGTTCGACGTTCAAATTCGATTTGTGCGCTGAGTTATAATAGAAGCAGTCTCAAAAAATCACTAATTAATATAGCGGGGTGCTGCTACGATACAGGGTATTAACTCGATCACTGTTACAATTCTTTCCTTTCCTTTTATTATATTAATTAGTACCTCGGGATCATGCCTTCTAAATCCCGAAACTCTGCTCGTTATTAGGGTAATAACTTTAATCACTGGTACGATACTTTATCCGATCGATTGAAACTATCCGATGGATGTTTAAGTGCTGCTCAAACTCGGGTTATACTTTGTCATTTGTCGTGAATTCGATGGATGTTTAAGTATTGCACTTTGTCATTCGTCGTGAGGGTTTATCTCGTGATCATCGTTAAAGTTGAATGGAGTTAATACACTAATGCGAGTTCCGTTGTATCTAGAAATTAGAACTCGTAACCAGGGAGATCCTAAAATAGAATATTTAGCAATTAAGTAAAATTATTAGCTAAGTAAGATTAATTAACGGCTAAGCAAGATTAATTAAGCTAATTAATCAACTAAGTAAGATTAATTAAGCTAAGCAAGATTAATTAAGTTAAGCAAGATTAATTAAGCTAAGCGAGAGTAATTAAGTTAAGCAAGATTAATTAAGCTAAGTACGATATATTAATCACCTAAATAGATATATATGAAAAAATAAATATATATATATGAGATAGATAATATCAAAGGAAGGTGCTAGGAAGGTGTAAGAAGATATATATGTGGGTAGGAAGCTTCCTAGAAAATGTATCGGTAACTTCCTAGAAAAGCTATAGGAAACTTCCTAGAAGTTTCATACTTCTTACCTATAAATAGAAAGCTTAGGAATTCATTTCCTTTGTTCATTTCTTCTATTCTTTTCTCTATACGTTGGTGTTCTAACCAATAATCACCGATGCGATGTTCTGTCCGATCGATTCATGAACCAACTAACGGATGCCAAAGTATTGTATTTTGTGAGTTCGTTAAACGGATGCCAAAATGCTGTCTAGACAAGACTATACTTTGTGAATTTCGTTAAGGTTCGAATCTCGTGACTACCGTTAAGGTTTGATTTGGGTTTTACACAAATACGTATTCCATTCTGTTAAACTATATGTTTAACTACCAGAATACTCCCAAATATACAATCAAACAAGCTGTTAAATCATCAAAAGATTCAGAACAATAAAGTATACGCTTAATTATCAGAAGGAGTAGAATCAAGAAGCTTGTTAAATCAATATTGCATGATTATAAAGTGAGTCATTCTCTTTTTATCAAATTTAATTTCAAAAGCATGTTTATTTCCAAAGTTATAATTACAGGGATTAAGTCTTTGTAATCACCATATTACAGCCGGTATGTGGGGTTTTGTATACATTACTTGATAATCTTCACCATTGGACAACGAGTTAGCCAATGGGTGATATGACCATAGTCACAGAAACGAGTCGAGTGACAAATACCGAGGGTAGTTGGTTGATATCTGAAACATTGTAATCGCTCTTAATACTGTAAATTATAACAAATGTGTCGTTTTAGTAAATAGAATGATTCACTCAGTATTTCCCGCTGACAAAACCTTTTTTAAACATGTTTCAGGTAAATACAGTAAAGATGGATACGGCACTGAAAGACTTCAAGAAGTGGCTTATTTTATTAACTAAATCAAATTAAGAAATATTGTTTTATTAAAGCTACCATTGTAAAACATGGGTTTATCCCATCTATTTAATAAATAAAATCCGGTGTTTTCTAAACTCTGATATTTTTCCTAACTCATGGTCCTGATGAAATTTCCGCTGCGATATTTTTCAAATAATCACCGGTACCACTGGGCTGTTCACGGCTCCCGATTCCGTCCAGGGTGGGTCGGGGGTCGTGATAGAAGGTGGTATCAGAGCCACTGCTTAAAGCCAATAGGTGTTGTGATAAAAATACCTAAGCTTAAATAAAAGAGTTAGGAGATTGCTATTAACTGGTAGCACACATGATAGTATTTAGACTTGAACTTAAGAAAAGATGCCTTAGTATAAGCTTCAAGATAAGCTAAGTACTTCTGTAAATAAAGTATGATGGATTTTGGTATGCCGTAAGAATGACTATTAGAACATTGCAGGCAATAGCACTTAATTGCTATTAATTCTTGCTTATTGATATTACTTGGTCTAGAATAAGATATGTTACGGGAATACAAATTTCCTTGATTCTGGATAAAAGCCCTATTAAGAGAGGCACTCTTAAAAATCTTGAAAAGATACTATTTATGGGAAATAGAAAATTTTCTCCGGCAATACTGGGTATGGTGTAGCAGACTCTCCAGTTTGTTCGGATATACTAAGATTACCTCTCCGGCGAGAACCGGGTAAGACGGGGTATGTAATATGTCAAACAAGTGACAAGATTTCCCTAAATAATATCATGGCATGATATCTGACTTGTTTTTGGAAATATGAATTTGTTAAATACATTAACCTTATAGAGGGTATGTATAATACAGCATGTTAAATATATGATTATATAGATATGTATATCTATAAAAAAATTCCAAAAGTCAATTAAGAATAAAAACACAAGCATATGTGTCAATAATAATTATAGATTTCTTTATCAGAAATCTCTCGTATAAATCTATCATTCTGATATCAAACATTATTTCGTTTGATCATCTACCTCGTAACTTGTGCGACAATATAAACAATGGAAACTCTTTAAGTTGACAAAAGTATAAGAATTACCAATGCGTTACCATATACTATTAACGCAAGTAAGAAGCATGTAAAGTTGTGCTACTGCACAAGAAAACACATGAAACTTAAATTATACGTCCACAGACGTCAAAATATTTCACACACGACTTTCGAGACAAGACCATTGGAAAATATGATTGGGCACGACAACAACAATGCTCATCTCAGCAGTGGGGAACTACTGATCAAAAAGCGGCACTTTGCCACATACAAACCGACATAAATCTCGCTGAGGTAAGTTGGAACAAGATTTCACAATCATCGGTGCACAGTCTAATTAGAATCATAATTATTATCACTGCAAAAAGGAGTCACATATCTTTGCAAAATCCCCTATTTCATTTTATTCGACATTCCTGGGTAATGTCACTTAAGCAACGGTTATAACCCAAAATTGCAGATGAAATTCTTAAATTTCTTTTGTTAAAATTCTGACCTCTGTGAATAGACTTTTGCATTTCTACTTCCCCTAATGGTCATCATACCATGAGGAATTCTTTCATAGTAGCAGATATTAATCTATTTTATTTCTTGGTAAATCCACACGTTACACATGCACTGTTTGTTGTGCATGTGGTTCATTCGATTTATGAAGACCACTGGAGGACTTCATTCCTATTTGTTATTTTATCAAAACTCAAATATCACTATACTTAATTTTGCATTTTTAAACCGCATTATTGCAAAATGATGACTTTTTGATATCGAGTCAATAAACTTCTTGAAAATCTCAATTTCCTTTGGCATACACGGTTTTGTTGTAACCATGTCCGAACTTTCTTATTTGATACATGAACTCGTTTTATTTAAACCAAGTTTAATTGTTTGAACTTGCTCGCATTACGTATTCACTTTAAGGCTCCATATGATGGATTGCAGCTATCATATTCGAAATAATCCCAACAAGCACTTCAATTCTCTTGAATCATAATATGCTTGTTTGGTCTTCGACTCCATTAAATCGTTTCTTCAATCACGATCACCTTGTGGTGACGTTTTCACAAAATCTGAAGCTTGCGCTAATCTCGTTTGCACACATCATATATGGATTTAATTTATTTATTTATTTATATTGAATCCGCTTTGTTGGTTTATCATATAAAAGCAATCTTAACACAATTGTGTGCTAAGATAATGATACACAAATTCATTTCATATTTCAGTGTATCTCTTAAAGATTCTTATATCATCAATCGAGCCTTTCGTAATCTTTATCATCTTTGATCGAAAAACATTATTCAATTGTTTCAATTTCAGTCAAAAATCCTACTAAATTTGTTCGAAACAAACATTCGAACTTACTTCGTTGAACTTTAATTTAATTTCAAACACGGTGAAACTCATTTCATTCACCGCTACTATTATTTCGATTACTACGACACCTTGTGGCGTCACAATAAATTTGTAGCTTGAGCTAATTTCATTTTCACACCTGATGTACGGATTTATTTACTTATTCCTGTTGGTTCATTATCTTAAACAGTCTTAATACAATTATGTGTTAAGATAAGAGTACACAAATTCATATTCCTGTGTACCTCTAAAGATTCTTTCATTTAAAATTCTATAATTTTCATTTGATCTATTCATCATCAATTGAAAAACCTATAGTTTGAAATTTTCTTCATTAACGGTGAATTTGTTCGGTCACCGTAATTATTGAACTATTTCAATCATTTCGACACCTTGAGGTATCGATATAAACTTGTAGCTTGGGCTAATCATAATCATACGAATCATTCAAAACCACGTATGTCTTTCGTTTGACTCATCATTGAAAATAGTCTTAATGCAATTATGTATTAAGACAATGATACACTAAACTCTATTGTATTTCGGTGTATCCTTGAAATTCAATAAATCTCAACGCACTGATTTTTCTCATATCATATTTCAATATTTGATAAATTATTTTCATGACTTTATTTTATTTTTTAAATTTCTGAGTCATCCTCAGTTGACAATCAAAATAAAATTCCTTTGACAATGACTTCTATTGTTTCTAAAGTCATTTACAACTTGTAAACATTCACATCTATTGATCATATATCTTTTAACTTGAACGTAGTCACTTTGAAAATTTTATCATTTCACCCTTTCATTTCATATCGATTTCTTGAATTATCCAATTGAATTATTGAGTCCAATTTACTGTAAAACTCATATTCACAAAATTTAATTTTGTATCATCTTCCTTAAAACTGTTCTTATTAACTAAAACGTGACATAGATCTAAAAGAGATATCGTAGCCTAAATCTCGAGGACGAGATTTAAAACAAGGTGGGGAGAATGTAACGACTCACACAAAAATGTCCTAAAACGTTCTGTAAGTATAAACCTGGACCCCTGATATAACAACTCTCATTAAAAATACTATTTCTTATTTTAATTTGCTCAAGAGAAAACCCTAATTGAAACACCCAAGTAATTCTGCACAAACCCTAAAATTTTCAGAACAATCGGAATCAGGATCAGGGCCCCTAAAACTCAGGGGGGTAAACCCTACTTACGATTATCTAAATAAAACGTTGTCAAATTCGAATTTTAATATTCCGTCGACTCAGCAGGCCTACACCAACAAGTGGCTACCCTATAGTGAAAAGGTGTCCCTTACGGACCGTAAGGGATAATGCTTACGGTCCGTAAGCATGTCAAATTTTGTGTATAAATAGCAGGCATTGGGACTTGATTCTGTGTGTTTGTTCGACGTTCAAATTCGATTTGTGCGCTGAGTTATAATAGAAACAGTCTCAAAAAATAACTAATTAATATAGCGGGGTGCTGCTACGATACAGGGTATTAACTCGATCACTGTTACAATTCTTTCCTTTCCTTTTATTATATTAATTAGTACCTTGGGATCATGCCTTCTAAATCCCGAAACTCTGCCCGTTATTAGGGTAATAACTTTAATCACTGGTACGATACTTTATCCGATCGATTGAAACTATCCGATGGATGTTTAAGTGCTGCTCAAACTCGGGTTATACTTTGTCATTCGTCGTGAATTCGATGGATGTTTAAGTATTGCACTTTGTCATTCGTCGTGAGGGTTTATCTCGTGATCATCGTTAAAGTTGAATGGAGTTAATACACTAATGCGAGTTCCGTTGTATCTAGAAATTAGAACTCGTAACCAGGGAGATCCTAAAATAGAATATTTAGCAATTAAGTAAAATTATTAGCTAAGTAAGATTAATTAACGGCTAAGCAAGATTAATTAAGCTAATTAATCAACTAAGTAAGATTAATTAAGCTAAGCAAGATTAATTAAGTTAAGCAAGATTAATTAAGCTAAGCGAGAGTAATTAAGTTAAGCAAGATTAATTAAGCTAAGTACGATATATTAATCACCTAAATAGATATATATGAAAAAATAAATATATATATATGAGATAGATAATATCAAAGGAAGGTGCTAGGAATGTGTAAGAAGATATATATGTGGGTAGGAAGCTTCCTAGAAAATGTATCGGTAACTTCCTAAAAAAGCTATAGGAAACTTCCTAGAAGTTTCATACTTCTTACCTATAAATAGAAAGCTTAGGAATTCATTTCCTTTGTTCATTTCTTCTATTCTTTTCTCTATACGTTGGTGTTCTAACCAATAATCACCGATGCGATGTTCTGTCCGATCGATTCATGAACCAACTAACGGATGCCAAAGTATTGTATTTTGTGAGTTCGTTAAACGGATGCCAAAATGCTGTCTAAACAAGACTATACTTTGTGAATTTCGTTAAGGTTCGAATCTCGTGACTACCGTTAAGGTTTGATTTGGGTTTTACACAAATACGTATTCCATTCTGTTAAACTATATGTTTAACTACCAGAATACTCCCAAATATACAATCAAACAAGCTGTTAAATCATCAAAAGATTCAGAACAATAAAGTATACGCTTAATTATCAGAAGGAGTAGAATCAAGAAGCTTGTTAAATCAATATTGCATGACTATAAAGTGAGTCATTCTCTTTTTATCAACTTTAATTTCAAAAGCATGTTTATTTCCAAAGTTATAATTACAGGGATTAAGTCTTTGTAATCACCATATTACAGCCGGTATGTGGGGTTTTGTATACATTACTTGATAATCTTCACCATTGGACAACGAGTTAGCCAATGGGTGATATGACCATAGTCACAGAAACGAGTCGAGTGACAAATACCAAGGGTAGTTGGTTGATATCTGAAACATTGTAATCGCTCTTAATACTGTAAATTATAACAAATGTGTCGTTTTAGTAAATAGAATGATTCACTCAGTATTTCCCGCTGACAAAACCTTTTTCAAACATGTTTCAGGTAAATACAGTAGAGATGGATACGGCACTGAAAGACTTCAAGAAGTGGCTTATTTTATTAACTAAATCAAATTAAGAAATATTGTTTTATTAATGCTACCATTGTAAAACATGGGTTTATCCCATCTATTTAATAAATAAAATCCGGTGTTTTCTAAACTCTGATATTTTTCCTAACTCACGGTCCTGATGAAATTTCCGCTGCGATATTTTTCAAATAATCACCGGTACCACTGGGCTGTTCACGGCTCCCGATTCCGTCCAGGGTGGGTCGGGGGTCGTGACAACAAGCTTCTCAACCAGCCTCTCAACTGGGAAGTGGAGGAACTGCTTGTTATGCTAAGATCATCAATCACATCAAACATGTCCACAGAGAGGAATTTTCTGAAGATGATGATAGTTCTGAGTATAGCGGTAGTTCTGATGAGGAAAGCTCAAGTGCGGGTGATTATGGTTTGGATTCGAATGTAAAGGAAGGAATTGATGTAGAAGTTGGCAGTTTGCTGAAAGAAACTGAGGAGCTGAAAAGCCAGAAATCTGTTCAAACTGCCTTTATGGCAAATGTTGCGGCTTCGACACGTCAGGTACAAACTGACACCCCTAGCATATGCAATGATTGTGCAGATTTAAAACATAAGCTTGAAATAGTTAATAGTCACAATCAAGGGTTGGTAGCTGATCTTTCTAAATGCAAGGAGGCAAATATGGCTTTAACTCGGAATGAAAAAGAATTCAAATATGTAATGGAAACTCTTAAGAAAAGTGTGCCTGAGTTAACAAAAACAGTTTTGAACAAACAAACGGGTATTAATAACTACATTAATATCATTGAGGAAACGAAAAAGGAGTTACCTAGCCCAACAATTGGTACAGGTTTGGGACTTTTGTGTTAAGAAACGGTTTCAAGCCGAACCAGTTTGAGTCCGCCTAAAAAATTCTAAAAACTGGTTGAAACACTAAACCGATGTTGAACCCGATCCAAATCGGTTTGAGTTGGGTTGGGGATTTCAAACCTAAAAGTTGTCCTAACCCAAACCAAACTAAAAATATCGAGTCGGTTTATAAAACGAACCAGTTTAGGCCCAAACCAGGTTTCGTACAGCTTTAATTGAACCCTTGTTTTAGACCCAACCTAACTGATTATAATCCATCTTTGATTTGCCTATTTGATTTGGCCCAATTATCCCCTAATTTTTTTAACGGCAAACGAATCCTCTAAATGGGCTGTTGGTGAATCCATCACATTGGGTTACGCTCGCCTCGGAACAGGGGAAAACTCTTAAGCCCGTGAATACTCGCCCGAAGGCACGACAGTGTAGTGAGGTAAAACCCACTCAATTCAAGGATCGAACTAGCGATCTCCGTCTACTCTCCCATCATCACTAGATGTGGCAGAAACTGATGGGGCAGGGCATGAATCGAACCTGATCACTTACAACACCGGATCTCTCTAAATACATGTTCCTCTCGTAAAGACATATATGTTCATAATTATACTCATTTTAGGGATATATGCTTGGATACACAAGAAATAAATTAACTTTAGCATTAAGGTGTCTCTAGGACCCCTTCTAAGACTGGTGGGTGTGGGCGTGGCTAGCTTGGCGTTTTGGCCCTTTAACGTCGACTGCTCCACCCCGGGTTGGCGTTTTGGTCAGCGTTGCCCGCTTGACGTGGCATTGTTACTTGGCGTGAGGCGCTGGCCTGGGGTGACGTGGCTGGCAATGTATGGCTGGGTGTTGATGACCGTTTGACTAGCCGTTAGGCATAGCCGTTGGCCAACGGCTATTTAAAAAAATAAAAAATTCTTTCATTTTTTTCTATATAAACCTTTCATTTCTTACTCATTTTTACTATAAAACTCAAAGAATACACACACACACATACACAAAATGGCTTCTTCAAGTTCAAGCGATTCGTATGAGAAATTTGCTTTTTCATCCTCATCGGACGATGGGGCGGAATTATAATTATCAGCAGTGTCGATGGTGGTGAAAGCTATTGTTGACGATTCAAATGAAGGGACTTCCTGTCACACCCTGACTTTCCACGTGTCACCGGTGGGGAGTATCGTGACGTGGTTGGCAACATAATAGTCAAACAACACAATATTTAATATGCACAACGGAAGCAAATTGTAAGATATAATTCAACCGAATTTAGTATTGTAATATCAAATGTCACAATATTCGGAAGTTTATCCACAGACGGATCGAAAATAAAATAGAGACAATAGTTCAACAGACTTTTAGGCATCTTAAGCTTGCGAGACTTCTATCGATGCTAAGGAGAAATATCCAGCCAATTTCGTATAGTACCTGCATTTAGCCTTTTTGGAAAATACGTCAGTTTACACTGGTAAATACAATTAACTGACTCATTTTGAAAATGGTTTAAGAAAATTGATTTGGATGCACGTGGGACAAAATATCTTTTATAATTTGATTAAAATGCACAGAGGCAAAATTAACCTTTTATAACTTGGGAGAATTATTTAATATTATAATCTTGTGAACGAATTACACGTTCCTTGTGCGTTCAGTAGCCCGGATCTTGTCCGGGTTAAAGATCAATAGACACCCCACAATATTCTTTTGTGCACTGACGGGTGAACGCCTACACCCCGCGCTTAAGTCGTGGCCATTTCGTAAAATGATGCCAAGGATATCCAGGACATGGTCATTAACCACCCAAAGGCTTTAAGTAACAAGACTGTTTAAACGAACCGATCAAATTTATTCAATTACCCACTCAACGGTGGAGAATTTGATGCCCGATCAAGCGGTATGCTATATACTGTAACCCAAGCCCGTATAGGGAAAATAAGTTAAAAGTATTTACCTGAGCTAAATATAAATTCAATCCCAGCCGTATATCAAATCAGCAAGTACAGATAGCTTTTACTGGGCTCCTAATCTGGAACGAAGGTTTTTAATAACCTATTAGAATCCTAACGGGTCTTTAGTTAAGCTTAAGCTTAGACCGGTTAGTTTCAAAGACACGGTTCGTACGCACGATTAAGCGAAGACCGGATAGAATGTGATTTAGACCCGACAAGTTAAGAGACTTGTTTAATATGGGTATTTCATACACATTCTGTATTTTGAGATAAAACCGATAAAGTTTGAACCATTTCGGCTAATTTATGTAAACTTGTTACATAAACCGAACCGAACGCGTAATAAGCGTAACGGGTAATAATGAGAGCCATTTACAGGTTTCCTAAGTTAATATGCTCCATATATGTTGTGACATCAGTAAGATATCATTTATTATGCCCGAAATGAATTTAAACACAAAATATGCCCCGTAGGGGTAGTTTGGTCATTTTAAAGGTTGTAAAAGAGTTTAAGTGTCAACCTGAGTTACAGGCCTGATGTACTCAACAAATATACTCAATTTTCTAAGTTATATCAGTAGGTTAAAGTATATAAGTGAAATTTATCAATTATAACCAAACTATGCCCCGTAGGGGTATTTTGGTAATTTCACATAAGCCGAAAAGCTCAAAACTGAAGTTTAAGTTTAACAACCTTTGCTTACTGTTAAGATATTATAATTTTCCTCATATATCAGTAGGTATCACCCTTGGTATGTTTAAAATATTTTTAGTACATACTATGCGTTAAAAACGCTTAATAAGGCGATTAAAAGCCATTTCCGGGTTCGATACATAAATCTGATATTTTTATATTTCCAGAAGGCTTAAAATAATTTATTTATCATATATGATCAGTCGCAAAAGGTTTGGAGTCGATTCGATTAGTAAAACTCATTTTGTAGCCCGTAAGGGCAAAACCGACAATTACCGGATTAAGCCTACGACTATAAGTTATGCTCAGCCTAAAATTAATTAAAAATCTTTAAAAATCCCCAAATAATATATCATATCAATGGGAAATAATTTTGATACAAAAAAGTATGTTTAAGTAGGCTATACGCTAAATACGCCGTTTAATTAACATAAAGCTTTAATTTTACGCTAACGAGCATAACTCTTAACCTACACCTCAAACTGATGTCAAATTTTGTATGCAAGTTTATATATCAGTACTTAAGGTTTCTACTCTTTTACATTTCCAAAAATCACGTTTTAAGGTGAAAAGGGCATAATGGTCAACATATGAGCAATTAACGGAATCATGCGTATTAATCGGATAACTAATGATCCGAGGTGTATAATCACAGAGGGTTATACTAGCATGTAACCTGGTCCAAATGAAGCTCTTATGTATTTCTAAATCATACCAAAACGGGTCAGAACTGAAGTCAAAGCAAAAGTCAAAGCTTTGCGACTTTCGGTTCCGAACCGGGTCTAAACAGTAGATTGTCGGGTTGAACATGTTTAGACATGTTCTTACACTAATTACCAAGTTATATTTATGATCAAACAGGTTGTATGTGTTCTACATTCCTAATCATGCATAAATTAGAAACTAAGTATCCTGTTGACTTTTTAATGACAAGTTTGACCCGACATTTGACCTAGTTAGAGTGGGAATCAGGGGGAACCCTTTTGAGGGTTTATTACCCACATAATTACCAACTTATAACTACTTTCAATTCGACTAGTCACCGGACCATTAGTGATTAATCTTGAAGTCAACCGTTAATTACGACGGTTTGACTTTTAAGCTAAAACTAAGCTAAACTTAATCGAGGAAGGTCAAGGGTACTTACAAGGGTCCTATGCACGAGTAGGGATGTCTTGGATCTGCTCCTAAGCTCCAGAAGTGCTCCACAATTGCAGATGAAGGTGTGATCAAAGTTGTTGCACATGAGGGCCTTTTATAGTGTTTAATCTTGCACAAGATCTTGCCACACAACTCTAGTAATGTTCTTATATCATTGACAGGTGCCCCTAAGTCCTAAAAGCATGTAGGAGTCGCCCTTAAAGTGAAAATATCTGATCTAGGTCGTTTCCAAGGCTGAACAGCCAAGTTTCCCGATTTGCTGCATCTGGGCGACCCTTACGGACCGTAAGGGTGGACCTTTACGGTCCGTAAGCCTGTTATCTGGGCAATGTTTTCTTTTTCAGTTTGCATCCTTGGCTCTTGGTCCTCCGAAAGGTCAATTAACTTATTATCTTGCACTTTGAACCCTCTAAATTGACATATAAGGGCTTTAATATATTTACCCACTTTTTTTAGTCCCCGGTTAACTTTATTGTCACCCGAAAGGTCCAAACTTTCAACGTTGACGCTTTAACCCCTCGTACACGAATTTGATCATAACTTTCTCATACGATAACGAAACTTTATGAAATTTTTATCGTGCATTCTAGTGAGCATAACTAATCATTACAAAGCTTCGGGTTTGCTTAAAAGGTCACTCAGAGGTATAACTTAAACATGTTGACACATTTAGTCCCTGCAGTTTGTAATCTCTCACTTTTAGCTTCGTATGATCCATGATTTATTCGTTTGAAGGTATGAGCATCACGTAGGGTTATTATACAATATATTTATTCACTGTTGACATTTCTAACTCGTATTTTCATATACTTTTCATGTTTGTCACCTTTAATCCTTTCAAAACATTCTTTCACACGTTCAAACATATGACACGTGTCAACACTTTATAGGACGTAAATT